>VBVQ01000545.1:0-54707 GCA_011636635.1 Tetramorium simillimum
AAATATATTAATATATTAATATTGCAATTAATTCTTGTATTAATTCTGCAATAAAAACATCGATTTTATGCATTTTGTTTTCTAGCAAATTTTACAAATATATTTCACACACAATTTTTTTTTATCTTTTCATATTAAAAAAATTTTATTCTGGTTGAAGAAAACACTGTTACTAATGTTATTACTATAAAATTCTAAATTATTTCTGCATAATTAATTGCGTAATTTAATTGTTGTTTTAATCGTTAAAAAGATTAATAGATAATTTACTTACCGATAAAGTTTATAATAGTTCTTCAAATTCTCGGAAGGTATTCTATAGGGTTCTGGCGGCAAGCTATCAATGTAATTGAACCACGGATGAGCCAAAGCGGTCCTAACGTCCATCCTTTTGTCAACGTTATACATCAACAAACTGCGAATAAAGTCCTGCGCTTCATTCGAGATATTTTTCCATCGGTCGTCAAAGTCCCATTTCCCTTCTCTGATCCTCTTCAGGGTCTCTCTATCGTTCGAACCTCTGAACGGTGAAATACCCGACAGCAAAATGTAGGTAATTATACCAACGGACCACATATCCGCGCCGTAGCTAACACCCTCGTTATTAGTCACTTCTGGTGCGACATATTCTGGCATGCCATACGCCAAGGTCATCAGCCTTGTGTGCGAAATTCTGCGGGCGAGTCCAAAATCTCCGATCATCAGGTCATCTCCTCCGGCGTGAGAAACTAGCAGATCGCCAAGCTGCGAGAAAACATATCGAATAAAATATAGTATACTAATAAAAGCAAAGATAAAATTTCATGAAAATAAAATATCTAAAAGAAAGACATTTTATGAGTTATATCTATTATAGGTATTTAAATCTCGAATTTTATGTTTATTTTAAGTGGTATAAGAGAAAATCACTGATTATTCAAGATTTTTATTTTTGAAGAAACTGGGTTTCTTAACTCACCGTCAGACCAAGATGCGCGTAATGATTTCCATGCATATATTCCAATCCCCATAACAACTGGCGTATATAACGAGCGATATCTATCTCGGTATAGTGTTCTTGTCTCGTGAGAGTGTCCACTAATTCGCCACCGGCCGCTCTAAATTATCATCATTAAGGATCGTTTGTTGAACATAAATTGAATTGTGTTATTTTTAAATAACATTAAATGAATAAAGATTTATAATCAGAATAATTAATAATAATTAATGTTAAGGGAACAGTAATTTATAAATTTTCCAACATTTTAATTACTATAATTAATACTGTATATGAGGCGGAAATAATCAAGGATACAATTCCATGACCAGCGTGACTGAATCGTTCGTCTCGAAGGCATCGTGCAGTCGCAGTAATTTGCGGTGATGCAGGTTGTTCATCGCTTCCATCTCGTTATACATGAAGGGCTTGAGATCACCGCGTCCGTGCATGATCTTAGAAGCGTAATTTCTTCCGGTACTTCGCTCGACTGCGTGATAAGTTACACCCTGAGTGCCGCGGCCCAGCTCGTCGCCCAGATCATACAAGTCGTCGAACGGCTTGTCGCGCGGTCTCACGTCCATTTTCTTCCTGTACGTCCTATATCCATATTCGTGCTCGTTTTCTTCCACGTGCAGCATCACTGAGCAGGATATCGAGCCGGCCACGTTACCCGCGCTGATCGAGTAAAGACCCTCGTCCTTCACGATGGCGTCGCTGATGATGAGAGTCGTGATATCAGGTTCGGTGAACTGAATCTGATTGAAAAAGTATCTTCTTAGTTGAAACTTTTTTAATTAAAGTTTTTAATTAAAAGCAAATTTCTTTTAATTAAAATTAGACATTTCGCTATTCTGCAATCTGATGTCAGGATAATAACATAAAATAATTATACACCGTTTTTAGAGCCAGAGCTGGTTGATGGATGCTCACATTTTAATAACAAAATAGTACTTTCTACAAGCTAAAAAAATGTAGAAAGTATTATTTTATTATTAAAATGAGAGCATCTATCAACCAGTTCTGGCTATAAAAGCGGTGATTAATTATTTTATGTTATTATATTAATTAAATAAGAGCCTGCTATTGCATTCGATACTATTGTTATTGACGTCAGGATGTCGTATGATAGAAACGTGAAACAAAAACATACCCTAAATCTGGAAGACGAAGCTATAGGTTTCCAGTCCTTATACCATTTGAGCTCCGGGAAAGGTACACCAGTTACACGAGCGGTCAGGTAGCCATTTCTTCTCACCATTACGATAGTCTCCTCGGGTCTTTCGATAAACGTGGGATACTCGGCGACCTTTAAGATAACTTTCTGCCTGGCCTCGCCGTGTTCGTTCGTAGCGACGGCCTCGTAGACACCTTCGTCCCTTTCGAGCATTCTGTTGATGAACAGAGTTGCCTGGCCATTTCTAGTGTAGCTTTGATCGTATCGACCGCCCGACTCGATCAACTGATCGTTGAAGTAATACGTCATTTTCGGCTTGGGATAACCGTACACGAACCAGAAGAGATTGCAGTTGTGATTCTTCACGCCATACTGAGTGTCGTGTTCCTGACGCAAGAATCTAGGCGCCTGGGCATAGCCGTCGTGCGGCGGTCGCTCAATATCGAAATCTTTCGGGAAGTAGGGACTGGTCTCAGGACGGAAGTCGATCCCAGGTGGTAGGTATGGGAAGAACTTGGGCGGTTCCGGCTCCAGTTTGGCGCGATACGTTTGCGCGAACGGCGACGGGTCGCTTATGCCGTATTTATTCTCCACGCGGATGCGGAACTTGTAATCGCGGAACGGCTCGAGATTGCGAATGTCGCAGACGCAGCTGCGAATACCGGTGCGAGCGGTGAACCAATCGCCATCCGGAAGTTCGCACATTTCGACCAAATAGGTCACGGGTACTCGCGGGCCGATGGGGATGGACGGTTTCCACGATAGGGTGAGGTGACGATCCATCATGCGGCTGATAATCGGACGATCCGCCAGGGGCAGCGGCATGCCAGATTTCTGATATTTGTCGTAATCCGCATATTGATCGGCGAGAGGTCTTTTCGCGCGTGGTTCCAAAGCTGGAGTTAAAAAATGTCGAAATGTAAAAGTAATTTAAATATTTCGAAAACCTCGCGATGTATATTTATCTTGAAGATAAAATTTTTCATTTACTTACATTCGTAAACCATCTCGGCGCTGCACGAATCCTCACCGTGAGGATTAGATATCTTCAGCGTGTATTTTCCGGCGTCCAGCTCGTCTACGTTAAATATCGTGAGTCGCAACAGACTACCCTCTTGGTCCATCTTGAAGCGATCAGTAGGCCAAATCCTGTCGCCATTGCGATACCACTCGAAGTCGGGCTCCGGGTACCCCGTGACACACGCGGTGAATTTGGCCGGCATGCCTCTATAGATTTCGCAATCGCCGATCCTCTTCAGGAATGTCGGCGGCTCAACCTTCTGCATTTTTTGACTGAAAGTACAGATGTTAACACATATAAAATAGCTCGAAAATTTCTTCTTTTCCTTCCGTGAAATCTTACATTTTATCGACTACAGCCAGATTCGCCGCGCATTCCGCCTCGCCGCCCTTGTTAACGGCCCTGCACCTGTATCGTCCCGAATCATCATACGCGCAGTCTTTCACGTACAGACAGCAGGCATCACCGTCGCGCTTTATCTTGTACTTGTCGTTGTCCTTCAAGATCGGCTTGTCGTTGAAGTACCATGTCACCTCCGGTTGCGGTATGCCAGTAACGCGAGCCGGGAACTTGGCGTCGTACGTAGGCAGTTGCTGCAGGTCTGTGAACTTCTGCGTAAAGTTCGGCGACTGATAAACCTTGCGGACGATAGCGTTTCCGCTGGTGGTGTCTTCGCCTAGTGGGTTACTTATCCGGCAGCCATAGACACCCGCGTCTGTGGGCTTGCACGGATTGATCTGTAGACCGACCTTCTTCCCGTCGCAGCTCATTGTTACACGTTCTGACGGCACGACCGGCTCACCATCTTTTGTCCAACTCACATCAGGGATTGGATTGCCGACGAAGGACACATCTAGCGACAATGGCTGGCCCTCTTCGACGGATACGTCGCGCATAGGGCTAGTGAATGCCGGTTTTTCCTCTGGCGTGTCCGATTTCACCTTGCCGGCAACATCTAGCTTAGCTTTGCAGGATGCAGTGCCTTCTGTATTGCCGGCTACTACCTGGTACACGCCGACGTCTTCTGGCGTTGCCTTGTCGAGAATCAGAGCTTGACTACCATCCGGTTGACTAACGATTTTAATATGTTTGTTATCTGGAACGATCTGAAAATACATTTATAATCATTTTGAGAAATACATATCAATTTAAAATATATCAAGAGAATATTATAATAAAATTAATAATACTGTTATACTGACTTCTTCATCATCTCGTAGCCACTTGAGTTGGGGCGCCGGTTTTCCTATAGTTTTCACCTCCATCTTCACCGGGAAACCTTCGACGACGGTTTGCGGTTGAAGACTTGCGACGAATTCCGGTCTCTTTTCTCTTTCTTCCACTTCTACCTTAGCCGTACCCGTGATATCCCCGAGCGCGTTGGACACGGTCACCGAGTAGGTTCCTGCGTCCTCCGGACGCACGTAATCCATCTTCAATCCGATAAGACCATTTGGTTCGTTTATGAAGTTTATTTCCTTTGTGTGTCTCAATGGTATTCCATCTTTGAACCATTGCACTTGCGGATTCGGGAACGCTAACACTTGAGCTTCCAGTTTCAATGGTTGTCCAACCACGGCCTTCGTATTTTCTAATGGTTTTGTAAACGACGGTCTCCTTCGTTCGGCTGTAACAAGCGCAAATTGCTTTGTATTAAGACGATGATTGTATTATAAACATATTTATTTAAAAAAAAAAAAAAAAATATATATATATATATATATACTCACGCGTAACAGCGACGGCGCAGAGCGAAGAATTGTCGCCACTGGGGTTTGAAACGATGAGCTTGTAGGCGCCGCAATCAGTAGGCTTCACCATGTCAATTGTGAGCTTCGTGGTGCCATCCGGCAAAGTACTGATCTTCACATGATCGTCTGGCATGATCTTTTCACCGTCCTTGAACCAGGCGATGTTGGGTATCGGGCTGCCGTCTACCTTAGCCTTCAGTTCCAGAGGCTCGCCTTCGTCAACCTCCGCTGATCTCGGTAACGCCTTACCAAACGAAGGCGCGGTCAATTTCATAGATAGATCGCAGTCGGTGTGTATGCTTCCGGCAACGTTATTCGCTCTACATGTTATTATGCCGACATCTTTCGCAGAGAAGGTTTTGATGGAGAGACTACTGTCCACTATGCCGTCCACGTGAGTCGTCACCTGGTACCTTTCGTCCTCTTTGATGATCACGTCGTTCTTTAACCATTCCACGCTCGGCCTCGGAACGCCGGTCGCGCGGATCTTCAGTTCGATGTCCTCGCGATCGCTGCATTGCATTTTCGATAGATCCTTCAGGAAGACTGGAGCTTCAGCTGCGGAGAATGAAAGTGTGTTTTTATTCTAATTCCTTTAATCCATTTTAAATGGAAATATCGGATATTATAAAATATTTCTTTATTTTCCTTTATTACTTGTATGTGTTATATTCGACAGACTGTTTGATTTACTTACTGTGAGACGTAAGAGTAGCTTGAGCACTTGCTTCACCCAAATAATTTTTCGCCACAACGGTATACACGCCTTCATCTTCCAGTCTGAGTTTTTTAATGATGAGTTTATATTTGCATTTTCTCTTATCTTCTTCCATGTCATATTGTTCATCCTTTTGCAGCTCCTTACCATCCTTCATCCATTTAATTTCGGGTTTCGGATTTCCTTTAATAATAGCTTGCCATTCAACTCGCTCGTCAACCGATTCAGAGTGATCTCTAAAGCTATCAATTTCCGGTTTCAATAGAAGACTCAAGAATGCCTGAGGAAGCAAAAATTTCACTAATTATTAAATGGTCTTCTATACTTTCAGTTTTATTATTACACATTCAGCTACTTACGCTACTTTCAGCTTCACCATATTTATTTCTTAACTTCAAAGTATATTCTCCGGTTTCTTCTTTGGTACACTTTGGTACTTTTAATGTGACTTTACTTTCGGTCAATTTATCTGCAGCCGGTCCATTAGTAATGGTCCGTTTAATTTTAGAATCATCAGGCGGAATTTCCTGACCCTTGCAGTACCTGATAATATATAATTCTATTAAATAGGATAAAATATATTTACACATATAAAATAACATTTTTTGCTTTATATATAATTAATGTATCTAATTGTATACGTAAATATATTTTTCTAGATAAAATAGATTCTCATAAGATCTTATAAGAATTTAAACAGTAAGAGAAAAGATGATTATATTTTTTTCTATTATCTCATACTGTATTTTAATATTTTTATGCATTTTTAAAATATTTTTTTATTTAAATAAAATTCTACTTTTACTAAAAATCTTTTAGAATTTATGATATACTGTAAATATATACCATGCGACGTCCGGAACCGGATCGGCCGTGAAGACAGCTTTAAATTCGCCGTCAGTCTCGAAAGCGACGTCGACGTCGCTGAGAGGTTCGGTAAATCTCGGTTTTCGAAGCTCATCGACGGTTTCGACAGTTAAGTAGCCTTCCACCATTTCTTCGCCCAATTTGTTCGTCAAGACGCACGTGTAAACACCCTCATCCTCGAGAGTTGCCTTGCTGAGATCCATCTCGTACGATTCCCCTGAAGTTGAGATCCTCACTCGTTCCCCGGAACGAAGAGCTTTACCGTCTTTGAGCCACTTCACGTCTGGTCTTGGTAAACCGGTAGCTTTCACTTCAAACTTGGTATTCTGTGTCTCGAAGATTGATCGATCGGTGAGATCTGTGCTCACGACATGAGGCGGGGCTGCGAGGAATGAGATGCGAATAGTGAGCGATTACATATGAAAAAGTTGATTTTGCACGGGAGCATGCCTTGTTTAAACAAACCTTTCCTTCTATAAATAGTAAATTGAGGGGTAATAATATGCACATCAGGGTACAATTAGGCGAAAAATGTTGTTATGCAATCTTCTTTTTTGTAGAGAATACTGTTATATATTTTAATTTATCAAGATAGTTATCTGATATTTTATAATTTATTTTGTTACATTGTATCTTTTTTATATCAATTAATTTCGATTTTCAAACATTTAATTAATTTTATGTGATTAAAATAAGCTATTATAGTGAAAATATTTTTTAAATATAGAAATGAAAATAATAGTATAATGATTTTTTTTTAAATTAATATATGTAATATAATATATTAATAAAAATCTAAATACTGATATATTTGTCCCTTCATTATCTGTGCTATTATATCTATTATACTTACCTAGAAGCTCTTAAGTAAGTAGGTGCTCAGAAAACCGCATAGTGAAGATTATAAAATTAATTATCATATTTTAGAATAAAAGCTGCAATCTTACCTCGATATTTCTTTTAAGTTGGCGAGGAGTAATGCTATAAAAATCGAAATTCCAAGAATACAGATAGTTAATATTGCGCATGGAAGCATAAATAATATATCGATTAATGTAAATATTAATATAACATAATCAACCTTATATTTAAAATAAAATATATATTAATACAGTATTAATATAATATTATAAATATGAAGAAAAAGCGAGCAGATAAGATTTTATGAAATTACAAATATGATTTTCAATAATCAATAAACTCTCGATAAATATTTTATGTTTCCACGCTAATGAAATTGTGAGAACACATGCGAGAGAGAGAGAGAGAGAGAAAAAAGGATGAAAGAATTAATGAGATGGATCTGTCAATATCATAATTAGAAGTGATGCAACAATATATGTTTCGACAAATCGTAGTGCTTAGAGATTAGAGTTAGCTGCTGAAGCTACCGATGGAACCTCGTGGTCATACCTGATTCTCTGCCTGATTCTTTATCAAGGATTTCGTCTAATACGCTACGTTGTCGTTTAACACGAGCTAAAAGATCCTTCATCCCGTCGTCGATTCCCTCGTCGTCATCGTCGAGCTGCGCCTTCTGAGAAGTCTGCCTGGACAACATTTCACTCGACGTCGAAGTTTTTGTCTTCTCAAGTTTCGCCGTTTCTTTTGTTAACTCGACAGCTGAACTTGGTGAATCCAAAGTTTTCTCCGCGGCCTTTTTCGCTGGAGTCGCGTCGCTGATCGTAGAGCTCTGACTGGGCAAGTTTATCGTTTTCATATCCAAACTTTCTCGCTTCAGATTTTGATCCGATAATGTCGCCGACAACGGTTCTTCCAAAGATCGCTCCTCGACGATAGTCTCCGTGATTCTATGATTCATTCTATGTAACTTAATGTCTTCTAACGTTTTCTCTTCTGGCGCGCTGTTGAAGGAGAGCTCATCGAGAATGCCGTTCGTTGTTTTCTGATCCTCCGGGAGTTGATCAGCTAATTGCACGTCCTCCGTGCTGACGTCTCGCGATAGTGCCTTCAAGGTCGATTCGTCGTCGGAAACAGAAACAATCGTGACGCCTCGATTGAAACCCAAATTTGACTTCTTTTCCTCAGTTTCCGAAAACTCCTCGATCAGTACGCCATTCTGCGGTTTGTAGCTCTCTTCTTGCGCGGTGTAAGCGTAAGAAGCGACTTCCTCAACTTGAGGTCTCGATTCAACACCGAATTCCCGACACTCGACCTTGGTCGCCGTCATCTTGCTGATAGTGTGACTTTCACCGGGACCTGCGAACGGCCTGATCTAATACCTTCGACTACCAGCATCCCGCGATTTCTTCCGATATCTTTAGAAATGATCTCTTCATATTGTTACTAGAGAGTTGTGATCATCATAGAGCTGTTCAAATCTCACGCTTATTGCTTAAATCACGATGTTATTCGAGTCAGATAGAAATACATTCGACTACGTTAAAGGTAGACGATGATGAAAATTTTGAAGCAAAACAAACTTTAAGTCTGAGCGTATTCAGTTTTCAGAAGAGTATCACGGTTTCGTGTTTTCTGTTTGTTTGTGCAATTGTTAGTTACGGAGTATCCAAACAACAGAAAGGTCTAAAAGACTTTGCAGGATTCTGAAAGACAACTTTTGAACTTTTATGTCGATTGGATATCCGTAGATGTATGACACTGTATGGTACACGTAAAATTACCTGTGAGTATAGCTTCGTGTGATGTCGTGGAGGCCATAGAGATCGTGATTGTTTCATTGTCCCCTTGAATTACTTGGATGTTTTGTTTCTCCAGTTTGACGCGACCTAAATTTATCAGATATTGTTTCTACCGCCAAATGACTCTTAACCAGATGCCTTCTCGATATTGCTAAATTATGTAGCGTGCGTGCGTGCGTGTTTGCGAGTGATAAATTATAATACGTAATGCGAACCACATGATCTAATTTTCTATCTAATTTTCCAAAATCGTGTGCTTAATAAAATCGTGTGCTTAAAAAAAACTCTCAAGATACAATAGATGACAAAATGCCACTGTTTCTAATCATCAACACTTACAATAGAGATACACATGAAAATATGTGTGAAAAAGAAAAATCAAACCAGATTTCAAAATTCCAAATGTTGCAAAAACGTAATTTGGCTCTAGCATGCACTATTCTTTAATTATCTAGAAGATATTTTGATTCTAAAATAAAAAGGTTTTCCTAGCGTGTAATGAAATCTTTATCAAAGCGTGTGACGTCACGAATCCTGTGATTGTCAAAGCGTCGTTGCGTCATTACGTTCCAAAGGCAGCATAGTCAAAACTCTGCGTTTTTCACTCTTACGCATTCTAATTTAACTTAGTCAAGTCAGCAGACGTGATTACCTTCCGATTCCGACTCTTCGGCGCGCAAAGTCTCTTCCTGCGGCAACAGTTCCTCCAGTAATTTCTTCGTCTGCGTTTCCTCTATCTTCACCTCTTCAGCTACCTCTTTCGGAAGCTGTATCTTTTCGACCTTCTCATCTTCCGTCTCAGCTACGGAAGTACATTCTTTCCAGTCTTTGTGGTAACGTGTTTCAAGACGCGATGTGTCAACATGTTATGACACTTAGAGATTCAAAAGAGTTAGGAACAAAAATCGGAAGATTTTGGAGCAGCAAAATCGATTTTTATAATAATCTACGAATGGACTAATAAGAAAACAGAGAGAAAAAAACAGAGAACACATTTTGCGTCAACGTCAATGTGACGCATCGAAATGATGTTCCTCCCTTTCGTTTAAGGAAATCAGGAGAATTCTTTCTACACACAGATCTTTTATACAACTACAAAAAAATCTATTGATTAAAGACCATCGTTAAAAGCCGCCTAACAAATTCCCAAGATATCACATTGGAAGAACTAAATGAAGAGGGAATCGTACGACTTTATTTAAACATTTAGTACTTACTGAACGCTGTCGAAACACGACGACTTTTATCGCTGCGATTTCACAGAAATTAGAAATGTATACTGTTTATTTATATTGCTGAGCACGGTTCCGGCAAATATCTCGATATCAGCCTTTCTCGTAAGATGTTCTTAACTCTGTCAAAATTATCCCCGTGTTTAACTCTAGAACTCGATTGTAATAGATAGTAATCGAAGTTGTAATAGATTGTAAATATCAAATTTCACTTTTCATTTTAGAAGAAATATTGTTATTCTGCAAATTGTGATGTTTTAGATAATGTAAATTAATCATTTTATTATCATATATATCGCGCTAATATAATTATTTCATTATACCATACTTGTGAATTTGTAATAATCTTGTCGCTAGGTTTATGTTGAACAGAGTCGAGTTCCAGAGTTAGAGGAAAAAAGATGAAGAAGCGCGGAAACTTACTCATCACGATGACTTTGCTCTTGCTCGTGACGAAACCCAGCTCGTTCTCCGCCCGTACCTCGTACAAGCCGCCGTCACTGCCCTTCACCAACGTCACCGTTAAATCGTAGCTCTCGTTGCGCTGACTGTCTCTGGTGATCTTGATTCTAGCGTCCGCCGTCACCTCCTCGCCGTCCTTGTACCACTTGACTTCCGGATCCGGCGTGCCGGACACCTCGAATGTCAACTTGAGCGTTTCACCCTCGTTCAACCTCTGGTCCGCCAATTTCTTCAAAAGCTTCGGCCGAGTGTTCACTGTCAAGTTGGAACTGCTCGAGTTCTCGCCATACTCGTTCTGCACTTTGCAAGTATAACAGCCCTTCAATTCGGTCTTCACTTCCTTGACGATGAGTTTGTAATTGTCGCCCTCTTCTACGCGAGTGTACTCTGTGCGCTTCTCCGTGATTTCAACGTCGCCCAGGAACCAATGCACGCTTGGCTTTGGGAAGCCGTCGATCTCGACCACGAATTCGACGTTCAATTCGCCCTCGTTCGCAGTGATATCGCACAATTTTGTCTTGAACCTCGGTATACCGCGTACCTACGATAATATCACAAAGACATTATATAATTAAACAAATAATTGCAAAATTTGTTATTAAATTCCTAAATTTTTCCGAGCAGAATATAAAAAAATTATTACAAAATGTACTTTAGAAAAGATCAAATTATATACCCTGACTCTTGTGTCGTCTGAAATGGTTCCATGCTTGTTCACCACTTCGGCTTTGTAAATCGCCGCATCATCTACTGTTGCACCGCCAACTGTGAGTATATAATTATTTCCGTTTTTCGTCATCTTCACGCGGTCGCTCGCGGTCAAAAGTTGTCCGTCCTTATACCAGTTGACTGTCGGTTCTCCATCTGACTCCACCTCTATCAAGAGGTTCAACGTATCGCCTTCGTTGATTACTCGTGGCTCGCCCAAACCTTTCTTAATCTTCGGTGGGCATCTAATGCCGACTTTCCAGATCTCAGTCGTCTGATTAATCTCATTTCGCGCGACGATCGAGTATGAACCAGCATCGGTCGGTTTGGCGTTCTTGATCACAAGCTTATATGTGTCGCTGCCTTCCTTGCTGATTTTGATACGATCGCTCTCTTGAATCAACTGACCGTCTTTGTACCAAGTCACCTCCGGCGCCGGTGTGGCCTCCACTTGCACAGTCATCGTACCCGTGTCTTCGACAAGGATCATCATATCTGACTGCTTCTTGGTGACCTTCGGCGCGGACTTCACGATCAGCTCAATCTGCGTACTATCCTCGCCGAGTTCATTCTTCGCCCTGATGGTATAAACTCCAGCGTCTTTAGCGGTCACTTGTTTAATCACCAATGACAAGGATTCCTCGTCTTCCCAGAGATACTTGATTCTACCACCGGCTATGATCTCCTGACCGTCCTTCGTCCACTTGATGTCCGGCTTGGGATAACCCTTCACCTGCAGATCTAACATCGCGGAACCACCGGCGCTCACCTCGGACGTCTTCGATTCTGTTTGGAGTTTCGGTTTTTCTGGATCCTTCAACAATTGATTCACAGCGCCCTGCACTGTCAGCTCTGCGCTGCAGCTAATGTTACCTATGTATTCGAGAATTTTTATCATTAATGTTAATATAATATATTTAAAACGTGACAGTAATATTGAATTAATATTTGTAATATTAATTGTAATATTAATTATTACAATATAATCTTTACCTGTGCTGGTCTGCGCCACACACGTGTAAAGACCGGCGTCCTCGGGCTTCACATGTTGGAATACCAGTGCCAGAGTGTCTTCGTTATCCTTGAAGAGAACTTTAAATCTCTCCTCAGGATCGAACGTCTGGCCGTCGCGCGTCCAAATAAATTTCGGTTCGGTTCCAAGTTCGAGAAGACCTTCGGGAAGACCCCGGAAAAGTGGCTTTTCATCTGTCACTGTCACGATTGCCTCGCACGTAGCCTCGCCGTAGCGATTCATAGCTGTGCAGGAATACTTTCCAGCGTCCTGTTTCTGAACGTCAGCGATCACCAATTCGTAGAATCCCTTCTCGGCGTTGTCTCGAATAATTTTCACGCGCTCATGTTTCGCGTCGATCAAGGTGCTATTCTTGAAACTAAAAAAAATGCGCATTAATATATAAATTTTTCTCAGAGAACAGACATTTGAAACAGATGTCCTAAGACATTTTTTTCAGACATCCTTCTAATGTCTGTTGGACATTTTTTAAATTTTATTACTTAATTAGTTGAAAGAGTTTCTTGTTCTGTTTCGTTTAAAATTAAACATTAATGTCTATTTCTAAAATATAAATTTTACAAATAGAACATTCTTGCAAAGTTTGAAACCTACAACTTTATTTCCGGATTAGGATCTCCTTTGACTTTAATCATGAAACGTAGATAGGTGTTCTCGAGAAGCTCGGTGTCCTTCAGACGCACCAAAAATATAGGAGCATTCGCTTCTGCCCTCGCCTTCTTCTCTTCCTCACTCACTACAATATTTTACATCAATAAATAGAATTATTTCGCGCGTTTAGAATTGTAATATTCATAACAGTGTAACTTACGTTTCTGAACCACTAATTGAGCGGTGCACGTTGTTTCGCCGCTTTCATTCAGAGCACGTGCGGTGTATATGCCAGTATCTGACTCATGAACGTTTTGAATCACAAGTTTGCATATGTTGTCGGTGATCGTGGCGGTGACGCGATCAGCTAGCGGGTCCTCCATCGGTTTATTATCCTTCAACCATTGCAATCTGGTGGTCGGGTCGCTGGTTAACATCGTACACTCGAAAGTGGCAACTTCTCCAGCTATAAACAACAATTCAAATTAACGCGAAGCAACGACGTGTCGTGATTCCGAAGGAAAATGAGAATGGTGAGAAGCAAGTCCGTCAATTCCAATACAACTGTCCTGTATATCTAAAATATTCAAAATAAATAGCGTCGTACGTTATATGTATATTTTATATCATATATCATATTTATTAATATGATTCCTTCCAGCATCAAAACAGGAAGGAATATAAAAATTATAATTTCAGAATAAATTAAACGTAGTTATTAATGTATGATAACGTACGATTTGAGTATTACACAAGATTTTATGCATAGACATCGATTGACACATAACACTGCTATTGATATTGTGATTCATGAAAATATGAATGTGCATCGGGGAACAAACTTGACTAAAGTGCATGTTGAAAAATATTACCATTTGATATCTGACAAAAAACTCATTTGCTATAAAAAATTTCATCAAGAATATACATAACATACATATACATGGATATATATTTCTAAACAAAATGCTTTGATGTCGTTTTACAATTGAAGAAGCAATATAAAGTGTAGACATGTCAGTGCAAATGTCTGTAGTGTATAGATCGGTAGAATAATGTGTCAGTGTAATGAGACGTAAATGTTTAGTGTAGAGATATTGTGTATAGCGTACATCTACATATAGTTTAGCGATAAAGCATGTTTAACCAGCCACGTAATATTACGCCTAAAAGCAGTTTGCTATATTGGCTATAAGAAGAACACGAAAAGATACATGGAAGAAATGTAGAGAATAGTGAATGCTGATAAACTAAAGCGAAGTACGTGTCACTTTACCTATGGCGTGTATCAATGCCTTTTTTGGTTGCGTCGCTAAAACAATAAAAATGTATGTTTTGTGACAATTGAAGAGAGACATGTACGTATTATTCCTAGCAATCATTAAATGCTACTTTCGTACGCCCTGCATTGTCAATTAACAATAACATAACGATAGTGTATTCGTTGAAAGCTCTGCTATCGCATACTTACGTTCTACAGTGCATCCCTCTATCGTCTTGATAAACGCCGGTTTGCCAACATCGGTGTCATAAGTGATTTTGGCACTTCTGCTTTCGACGTTCGAATCCATTGCCGTGCCACCGACGATCGCAGTCTCGTAGGAAGACGTGGTTTCCGACATCCGACCCATCCCTAGCGACGAGGAAGACGACATTCTCGTCTCGACGGCGGCGCCTGCCGCCGATTCCATGTAGGTGGATACGCCATTACGACTGCTCGATATCGATGAGTACTCTACAGGGATATTAGTCAGGAACTACCTTACTACTTGACATATAGTACATTCATAGAAGTCATTAGAAAGCTTGAAATTATCTTCTTCTTCTATGAATACCATATAAGATGGTGCAAGATTTACCGGCGTTTTAACTCTGCCGAAAGGAACGGTTTGAGAATTGTCCTCTGTGAATTATTCTCGACGTTCTTGAAAATTTGACAAGTAATAAAAATATATAATAAGCGTTGCAACTATAACATATATCCGGCGCAACATCGATCATCAGCTTTAACGAGCTTCCACATGCGACACCGAATTAGAATGAAATATTTCTATCGAGCATCCTACAATTTCACCAATAAGCTCTCACCTTCCACTACTTTCGAAGAGGCGCTATATCGACTGGAAGAATATCTTCGGGACATGTCTGCTTGCGCTTCTTCAACCTTAGTCTTCTTTACTTCTGATGTATCGACGGTTGTGTTGACGGACTCTTTCCTCTTTTCCGCTACCACTTTCGTGGTGTCCTTAATGTCTGTCTTCGTCTTTGGTTCCTCCTTCGCCTTTGGTTCCTCTTTCGCCTTTGGTTCCTCCTTCGCCTTTGGTTCCTCCTTCGCCTTTGGTTCCTCCTTCGCCTTTGGTTCCTCCTTCGCTTTTGGTTCCTCCTTCGGGTTACTCTGGGTTTTAGGCAATCCTGGATTCGTGACTTGTGGTGGTTCGACTTTCACTGGCACCGGCTTCTCGTCGCTCTTGAGTTCTTCCTTGCCTTCCGGAACTTCTTCGGTTACTTGAAGATCATCCGCTGCGTGCTCGGCGAGAGCGACCAAGTCACTTGCGTACTGACGGATTTCCTTGAGCCAGTAGGCTTTCACGGGATCTTTGTGAGCCACTAAAGTGATAGGGTAATTGGATACAGCCGGATTATGTAGTTCAAAAGATCGTATGTCGTCAGGATGATCCTTTACTTCTACTTCTGGTAACTGAAACAAAACATTTGAATTTATTGTATTATTTTACACGTTTTAATTGCAAATATCATAATGTATCGTCTTCTCTATCTCTTCTTACTCGAATAATATCCTTTAAGATGAAAACTGATCTATCCTCCGATATCCGTCTGACTTTGCAAATGAGAATTCGTGCTTTGAACAGGAACAAGTATCTTTCTTTGCTTTTTCCTTCCTTATCAATAACCGTGTACCATTCCTAAAAAAAAGTATCATAATTTTTATGTAATCATTTTATGATTGATAAAATTCGACTTATTTATATCTAATTATTGCAAGAAAAATGAAATATTAAATTCATAGGAATGAATCCTTCTCTATTATTTTTAATTCTTCTATATTTTCTAATTTGCTTATTATCTTTTAACACACATATACCTACGTGCGTAAGTAATCTACCAAGTTTGTGAATGTTCCCTTTGTACCCTTCGATATTACTTATGAATTTATTGTCGGTCGCCCTATGGGGGATTCCTAGCATCAACTCTAGCGCCTTTTGCAGGTCATCGCAGTTTTCGCCTAATCGGGTCGAATACTTCACCAGCTCCTGCAAAGAATATGCGCAAATATACTCGTTAATTTCTTTCTGTACCGTAAATGCAATCATTTCAAATTGAACTTTGTGACGGAATAAATCAAAGTAAGATTTGTCTCACAGTCCGTCTACGATCGCACGAATTTTACGCAACGTCGCGACTCTCATCCTTGGACCGAATTAACTTGCATACTTCGATATACGATTATTACCGTCGCAATTTTCCACGCTTGCACCTGTCTCGTGTTTGCATAGAGTTTTTCCATAGAGCTAAATCGTGACTCGATGGATAATATACAGTGTAGATGAACGCGCGCTTTTAGCTCGCTAAATCCGTACAACGCCCACACATTCGTACAAATACAAACGCGAAATGTTCTGTAGCGTTTTATATAGAGAGCCCAGATTCATCGAAAGATATATTCTTCGATACTAATTCGGTGATACTACTCTTTTAACACATACATTTCCAGCAGTTAATACATACATTTCCAGTGTTTAAATACGAAGACATTTTATGCTAAAATACGAAAGAATTTTTAATCGCGAGAACGGAAAAGATACCTTAATAGAGAAAGTTATACTATCGTATTCACTTGTTCTAAATTTAGCAAACTTGTTGATGCCGACGAAGTAATAATTAACTATGATATTATTTCAGACTTCCGAATGTTTACTACGTTTATTTTAAAACACGTAATCGTTAAAGCGGTTGCAGTCTGCAGTGATGCTATCAACAAACAATGTATAGGCCAAAAATTATTACCTGCGGATCGTTCTAGCTTATACTTCAACGTAAAAGTTGCTTAGATATTCACTGCCTAGATTTTCATTTTCCCGGGCAACTGGCCCGCTTGCTAATAAAATTAATCCACTTGGCTTAGACGAATATCACGGCGAGCACTGTCTACGTACTTGAACAATCTTGATATGCAATTGGTACAATTAGATCTAAAATTCTTTCACAGATCTTATATAGTGATAATTAAATACAAATAGAAATATCTGTTGAATTGATTCCAAATTCTTAAGAGACATGTATTAATGGGAATTCTTTTGTATAATTTAAAATGCGATGCGGATGGCACGCCGTTAATCTACACTTGGAATGAATGGTTGCGATAATTATGTCGAGGAGACACGATTTCAAGGCAAAGTGGAAAGCGCTTTAGCGCCGCGCTATTTCCGTCTGGCGCAATAAAATTCGAGCGGAAATATAGGTCGTGCTGTATATCTGTGCATTCAGTTGTCTCAGATTGTCTCGTTACATGCTGATTTCATCAGCTAAAAAAAAATGTCGAGTCTACTGAATATGTCTGTTTCATTCATTTTTGAAAATAATCTCTTTGAAGATGTTTTCGAGAACTCGCGAGGCAATTATGTCCTTCTGTTGTCACGAGTGTAATAAGATTATGAAACAGATTCCTACAGTCTTGGAACGAAACGAAGGTAAAACTTTATTAAATTACTTTACATTACCTTCAACAGGAGCTGGTAGTCGTTTATGCGTTGTATCGGGAGCTTCAGATGTTCCGATATGCTCTTGTCGTCACCCAGAGTCTGGCTCAACTCCTGCAAGAAACGAAGCGATGGTGCGAATGATCGGAACGTCCAGTTTCAGCCATGTCGTGGTATAGAAATATTTTAAACAAATTTCTGTGTAACGTTCACATACAAAGTGTTTTATATAAAATTAAATTCAATTAAATTCAAATCCTAGCTTTCTTTCACCGAAATTCCTAAGAATTTCTTCATTATTCTTACACATTTAGCCAGATCTGTGCGATCTCGGATTGAAGCTACGTTCTCCTACTTATAGTCTTTTCATGGTAAATTTAATATCAAACTTGAAATTCTCTCGCACATACATTACTGTCGATACTTCTGTCTACTTCACGATACGTGCTTCGCAACTGGAGCACGTAGAGATTAAGGAAACGATAAATCGCAGCACGTTTCCGGGCTCGAGGTAATTCTCAACGGCGATTCTCGCGGCGCAACGAACGAATTTGCCGACACCGTAATTCGACACCGGGGAAGATTTGGCATGAACACATGTATTTTTGGATGTGTGACTGGATTTTGCATGCAAACACGGGTGCGTGTCACCCCCGCAGTGCGCGTGGTCACCGTGAGATGACGACGACGCGCGATTGACGTGTCGCGAGGACGCCTCGCAACCTTCGCGGAACGGCATTTGGAGAACGCAGAACTGCGTCGTGGGCGCGCACCTTGAACGAGGAGGGAACACCCTGAGATCGCTACCGGTCGGAGGTATTTCGTCGCCGAGGGATGGCTGGCTCGCAGATGGACTGCGCGCAGGAGTCCGGCTCCTGATCCTCAGATTCCGTGGATCGCGCTCGGAGATTCTCACATACGGACGGTGTGGTGGTCAGTGGTCCGCGGCACTGAGGAAGAATCTTCGGGCGCTCGCAACCGCCGCCGCGGCACACTCGGAAGACCAATACGGCAACGGCTATACTTAGACGCCGGACGATTTCGTGTGCGACTGACCACGCGCGAAAACAACACGAAAATCGCGCGATGCATCGACACTCTATCCCGAGATCCACTTTTCCTTTGAGCGTCTCTTTTTGCCCTTATTCACCCTCTAGCACGTAAAAGACACATAGAAATTATCCGCAGAAAGATGATAAGAATCTGGAATGTCTTGCCTGACTAAAATACTTTTTTAGAAAAGAGTCTTAATTGAGTCTTATTAAGAATGAGATTAATCTCAATTGTTTTAGCAGGAACATAATCTCAAAAAATAATTTCAAGTCAGAAAACTTACAAATTATAAATATAGATCTTGAAATAGATATTTATATATTTATAACAAAATATGTTCAATCGGAAATATTCTTTTCTATGATATTGCGCTAATATTGTGTTATACAATATTGTCTGTGTTAATGTATTTTGAATTTTGATAAAAAACGCATTTTTCTGAATAATGCGCATCTCGATACTATCAGTCGTAGGTAAGAGAAGCGAAAGATGTTCCGTCTGTTAAGAATAAACTCAGCTATTTCGAGGGCTGGACACACGCCCGCATATATCCCCCGCGTGTTATATAATTACATCATTTTCTCCAATCCATACCTCCGCGGCGATCGAACATGGGATCCCGATGAAAGCACGCAACGCTCGTGACGCATTGAAATTACAAATAAAAGGATTTATTTTGAAATTTTAGAACAGTTATGTGATCTATACCAAAAGCTTTTAAAAGATATTATTAATAGATAGTACAATTTGCAGAAAATATTTTTTAAGACATATTTTATATATATGTATATGCCACGACATATTTAATATATAATCTGATACTTAATTTATATTTATTTTTATATATTTTTTTCTATGTTTTTATTAATAGCTTACGTTTGACTTTGTATTTGGACGCAAGTATGTCTGAATATTTTTAGAATAGTGAAATATTAGTTTGCCATCATATAATCTTAGTATTTGCATCTAATTTATTATGATTCGCGTGATTAAGTTTTCATTTCATTCTCGCTAATTTAATTTAGTTTGGAATCTTGCACTTCAGTTTTGCCAATTCAAACTTGGCAATTAATATTTAACTAAAACTGACACTCTTATCTAAATTAGTAAAAAATAAATTTCTGCAATTATAGAACTTGCCTCAAAGTATTCGCGTACTTCGTCGTTTGTTTGAAGAAATTCCTGAGCAGCGGGCTCATCTCTACAATACGCCACGTGCTTGTCAAAGTCTCTCTCCTGGAATAGAATAGAGTCTTATTGTAATCAATACATGGATTCAAACATCAGCTACGTAATGTTAAATATATTTCTTCATATTGTTCTTTCATATAAATTTTCATTTTATGTTTTTACACGTGCACGTCTCACATATCAAAGAAACACTATTTCGTCTTACGTTTTTCCGCAGAGAATTACAAATACAATTAAAATGAAAAATACAAAAAAAGTAATTATTTACCTAATGCGAACGTTAACATAATTATTTTAATAATGAAGATTATTGACACGGTGTCACTTACCAGTCTCAAGAAAGTTTTGCCAAGCATACGTGGTTGATCCGCATAGTACTTGACGCCCTCGATCAACACCCTGCCGAACGATCTAAGTAAGGCCGGAATTAATTATCATGCCAAAGTCACACCACGCCTAACATGCTACGGAATGGAAGTCTATGTCATCTTTAGAATGCGACACGCTTCACTTAGGAGCATTACGCAGTGCAAGGTAATCCCAAGAAATGTGGCATATTTTGAGATTGTCAGTATTAATTACTGATACACGGAGGGTGGAAAATGAGTCTTATGGGTCTCACGAAAGAAATTAGAATCTAATTTAATATCAAATTAAAACAGCAAGATCAATACCGATAAGCGCTAATGAATAAACGATCGAGTTAGTAACGTAGTCAATACAAAATTAACTTCTACTAATATCGTACATCAATGTCATAAGTATAATAACATGATAATTTTCTTTTATAATAAGATTAGAAATATCTATATTTACTTCAAGCTTATGAGGTTTTATAATAACATTTGATTTTTGTTACATGAAAGAAATCATGTCTAACGTTAAGTAGAGTATTATAATTAAGTTTCTTAAAAAGCGATAATATAGATATAGATTAATTTTTGGGGCACGTTCACATGTACGAAGAAGCACACTACCACACAAAATACGCTTCGACGATGAACTTACGCTTTGTACATCATATTCCGCTATAAGTGAAAGAATAATGTGTGGAGAATTGTATGCGTATATAACGTGTAACAATCTTTGGTGATATAATTGATAAATCAATAAATAAATAATGTATGTAATTAAAGATTGCTCGAGTGTGCATGTGTTTCTTCGATGTGTTCGCAATTGAGAATAATAAAATTAATTACTTATTTATGTAATTAAAATAATATAAAATAAATAATGTACACATAATTTCCGTAAATATATCAAATCTGTGAGAAAAGGTAAAATTTATAATATTATTTGATAAACTTCGCAGATCATTTGCAAATGGAAATAAATGTGTATCTAACATCCTTCATTTTCACTGAATTGAATGAAAGAGCCAATTTAAAAAACAAAAGTGTATCAGGTATTGTATAATGATGTATCTATGAATGCTCTGTCTGACAGTGTTGTAATGCTTTTGTTGCGTTTTCCTATCAGTGTACGTTGCTGTAAATACATACGTGTTATGAAAATCAGCTATTTGCTTCAAATTAGTGAAGATAATTTCTTTGTTATCTCGTACGGCCCGCGAAACACCAGGATTGTCGAGAGGCTTCAGATAACGTTCGACGACGAGCTGAATATCCCTGCCGAATTCTTCCTCCGTTTCGATTAGTTCTTTCACGACGGCCCTGTAAAGAAACCGAATAAAACATTTTTATCTACTATTAATTGTAAACATATTTGCGAAGATTGAGAGTATATCATAATTAAATTTGCGATATAAAATAAAGAGAAAAATAATGGAAAAAAGATTAAATTTAAATATAATTGAGAATTATAAAACTAAATATATATTTTTCAAAATTAAGAGTTCGTCGAAGTACTTACTCTCGTCGATAATGAGAATCTTCTGGCCGATTCATTAATGAAGTCTCTTCACTAAGCGCCGTTTGCATTAAAATGGATGAAGGTAACCACCCCTGCCTTCCATCAGATGTACGAACGTATACTCTGTAAAAAAACAAATTCAATTAGATATTTGCATATTGTAAAAAGAACAATTCGCCGAATACTTGTATTTTTCTAAAATTGCCGACATTTTAAAAAAATTTTGTAATATTACGTCTGTGATAAAAACATATTTTATTGAGAATTCCTTTAATCATTTCTGGTAATCCAATTGTACATTTTTAGCAATTATACATTAAATGTACATTAAAAAATGTACATTAATGTACCAATGTACATTAAAAAAAACTTATTAAATGGAAATTTATTTCTTGGAAATATTTTTTGTATAAACTTTGTTCTCGTTTCTTTCGTCGATAATCTTAAGATTCATCTGTATAACTAGATCAGATCGGAAGTTATCGAAAGAGATGATATAGATAGACATTTGAAAGCGTAGGAGTCACGCAGTTATATTTGCAGAATGACTAAGGCGTCGTGCCATTTTGTCATCGAAGTCATCATCCATTCACAGAACGCAAAATCTGCTGGCGAACGCGTTCGACGTGCGACACAAGAGCTTTATCATGCAACAGTTCCATTCTCATGGCTATAGAGAGGTGTGACATTATTTCAGTTTGACAAATTCGAACATCGCTTTAATTTTACGTAACAAGACGCATTGCAGTCTAACAATGTAGTTTTCCCAAAATTATAAATATATATTGAGATGTTGCAAAACAGCCTCAATGTTTCATTAATGTCAATGCCTTTTCTATTTTTGAAGGTTTCCTTTAGCGATAAGTTGTGCGCTATCGGTTCTACTGACACTGGCCTGCCGCCAATCACGCAGAGATACGATCGCGCGAGATATTATTGCCCAGGACGTTTATAAATGCTTAATCTTCATTAGCGTCGTCATAATTCAGCGGTGTTGAATTTATTTCAGAACCGTGCAAGTCCAAATTTGCTTCCAATGCGGCTGCATGACAACGGGCTGCTTCTGTCCCGTCTGTCGTATTTAAACGGTCACAAAACGCGCACGTGTCGCAGGAATTTGACTGACTATTCCGCTAAACGATGCAACAGCAAAGAGATACATCGAATCATCGTATAAACATTCGGTTTAATACTATTTGGACAATAAATTTTGGTGTAATTTATTATTTTATATTTTTGGCCAAGATTGTGACAGTTTTTATGACATCTGCTTGTAAAAATAAACTTTCTCAACATCTTCTTTTCTCGTGGATCGCAATATAACATTTACTACAATTGGTACAGCATATTTTAATATATTAATTTAGAATTGAGATTCTGAGATTTAAACTTCTTACGATACTTTATCAAATTATTTCTCATTAATTTGTTGAATCTGGGTTCACGTTTTGAAAATACATATTTCTTGAATCATCATTGTTTATATGAGCGTGACAGCGTTTTAACGATGACGAAAATCGTTATCTTACAGCACCGGAAGTCGATGATGACGTGTTCTTGATGAGTCAAAATTTAATGTCGCAGCCTTCATTATTCTATTTTGAGTTGGTCGGGCTTTGTTACGAGAGCAGGGTGAAATATCGCACGTCGAAGAGCTAATTTGCGCTTTCGACGATAAAATTAGCGGATGCGGAACGTTGTAATTCTACCCTCTCTCTCTCTTATCAGTCAATTTCCAAAGTAGAAATAAACATCGTTGTCTCGATCTCTCGATGCCTCGCCTTACCTTTGAAGGCTCGAGTCCGAGTCGACGCTCGGGCTGCTCCGAGCACGTGGATCTGCGTGAGTTCGACGTGGCCGTATCGAAAGCTTGTGCTTGGCGGCCGAATTGTCCAAGATATCGCCGACTTCGACCTCCAAGTCGGGATCCATCCTCGCCTTCCTACAACAACGCGAAGCCTCCGCTGCTTGGTTTCGTCCACTTGCATGCGACGAAGAGTTTATAAAAGAGAGAGACTTGTCTCTCTTGATGTTATATATTTGTTATACATTTGTTATATATTTTTATCTAACTATAGTTATCTATATTTGTTATTCAGTCAGTTGTTACGGAGTCTTTTGTGAGTCTTTAACGTGCAAAGCGATTAAAGCGGATGTTTCGCAAGCATTGTGGCAGGACGAGGGTGCCATTTGCGAATTGATATTTTTAACATGCCGTTCCACCTTATTAATTTTGCGGATATAGCTGAAAGCCATGTGCTGTGCTAATTTTACAGCGTGTAAGAGCGAGGCGTAGCTTTCACGGCACGTACCTTCCGTTATACTTCATTCTAGAAGTTCCATGCGATTTAGGAGCAGTTCCCTGAGACTTTTTGTCCTCGATCATGCGAGGATTACTCATGCGTTGTACAAGTGAGCGCACGGTCGCCAATTTTCTTGCATAACCGCAAGATCGCTACCGCGAGATCTTTATGCGACTGTAAATTTCGCGCGAATTTTCCATCTGTCAGAGTATTGGCGAATTTCGCGTAATATGTCAGACGGAACACGCCGAACGCCAATAATAAAACCACCGTGCGGCGTAAAAATAGAACACCGCAGGCGGGTGTGCAAGCAGAAGCCCAAGCGTGTCTTACGTCCGCGGGGCAATGATCCTCATCATTCTACGGTTCGACATTCGGATTAGTTTGACCTCCGGGTTTCCTCACGAACATGTTGAAAAGCCGCGTGGCCGCTGTTACGCGTATACAAAGTACCCAGATAGAAAACTTTTGTAAATGCACAATTATTGGTTCTTTTCATTAACATTTTACAATACGTGTCGTAAGGTGATTCTGCAAAACACATATCTTTTGCTAAAAAAAAAAGAATTTTAGAATCATAAGTTGTAAATGTTGAGAAACGTGTGAAGAAAAATTACTTAAAAATAAAAAACACCATTACTTACTATTACTTGAATGATAATTTACAATTATATATTATATTTAAAAATTTAAATAATGCTAAAATTTATCTGCATGCGTTCCTATCTGGGTAGTCGCTTTTAAGATTCGATATTCGCCGCGAGGAGACGCAGACAGCATCAATGTTAGGCGAGATGCACCTGCTAGCCATAAATGCGTTCGTCCAATCCGATCTTTCGGGCTTCTCGCGCTTCCGTGTGTACCGCCGAGATCTCTCGGGTATCGGTGATAAACAGCCTGGACAATCGTTATCGCGGGGCCACGTCGACGCGCGCCGCATGAGACGCGCGTGTGAACGATGAGTCGCGCGGGCTATCTTTAGATCATCGCGCCGGTGGATTTTATCCACCACGAAACGGTACGCCACCCACGTGTACGCTCTCGCGATACGAAATGCGGCGCGATGACAATACTCATCGAGAAGCTACCGCCTTTTTTCTTCTCTTTTTAAATTGCAGCCTTGAACTAAAAATTGCTTACTTTGCCGAACCGTCGTGCTCGACGGCCTCGACGATGTCGCCGATGTTCACGGTGAATCCATCGGTGTCCGCGACGTAGTCCTTCACGACGACGTAATTTTCCGAGGATCCCTGTAACAAAAATACGACAGCACAAATAGAAACGGAAAACTGTGTCTGACTTTTTTTTTCAAGTACACCTTAAAATAAAGATAGAGATGATGCGTTTGTTTCACAAATTGTAAAACGCAGTTGAATTGTGCTAAAATTATTGTTTTGCTCGAAGAGTAGAGACCAGATTTTGGAATCGTTTAGCGCTGAAAGAATTAATTAGCAAGAGATAAGAATCTCGAGTATTGTATCATAAAATTGGATTTAATGCGAATCATTTTCTTGATTAAGTATAATTTGTCAAGTTTGTGTAAAATAAAAGCTATTAGCTTCGACGGAAAGTTTATAAATATTACAAATGTTCATTCTCTTCTTTTTCATCGTCCTAATACTTTACCCGGTCGAAACTGCCCCATTGCCGAGCGCCGTTCAATCTCTTCAGACTCGGCGTGTTCTCTCTGCTGACCGAATAAAAAGCGGCCGATTGCTCGGATCTTGACAGAGTCGCGGTACCGTTGCTTTCTTGTTTGTTAGAACTGCCGTTGGCGGAGCCGTCCAAACTGCTCGCGATCGAAGTCGTGCCGTTGAAGGTGGTGGACATGATCTCGCCGTCAATGTCCACCTCCTTTGCTACCGGGCAACAGTACATGGAGAACCGATGAGCGGCTGGACGATTTAGCCTGAGCGCCGAGAACACGTGCAACGGTTCGAAGTGATGTATACCATCCTCGTCGAGAACGGTGTAGGCGACCTCACCGGTCAGCACCGATCTGGACGCCTCTCTAGGCACGACCGCCTGCATACCCTGCTTCAAAATCATGAAGATGGCCGACCGCTTGTGGCTTCTTCTCAGTAGAAACTCTTCCATTGCCAGGCTGTTGTCGGCGCACAGCAACGCGGTTGGAACGTCGGCTGAGGATAGCAACGGAGTCTCTTCGGGTACTATCATCAGCGCGGCGCTCTCTCTTACGAGGGTCCGTAATCGCGGATCCGCTCTGGCCAGCTCGGGATCGCTGCACAGCTGTCCGAGAGCGTTCATGAAGGGTGGCCGCTCCTCCGCGAGTTTCCTCATGATTGCCAGCCTCCTCAGTACGTCCATGGTTACCCGATCGTTCGCCAGCGCCCGAGTAGACCTCTCGTCGCTGATCACAGACAGCAAGCTGTTCGCCGTGTCGGACATCCCCAGAGCTCGTGCCAAGCCCACCGCTTGAAGCAGCATCTCGCGAACGTTCGGCCCCTCGGCGTTCAGCAGTTCCTTCACGTGAATCTCGCTCGATTCCCGGATCGCTTGGACAATCGCCTTGTAGACCGTCTCCGCAGCCTCCTTCTCAGTCGCGATGTCCGCCACGTGCTGCGATACCTTCTGCAGTACGAGCGACACCAGCTCGGGATCGTTCTTCGAAACGGTTCGAAAGGCCGGTCCGATTAAATCCGTGCCGTGTTCCTCCTCGAGAACCATTGACAGCTTGTCGAGCACGGCGTCCCTCCGCATTGGCTGGTCTGGACTCACGGTCGACTTGAGTATATTCACTTTGCTGTTTTTGGTATCTAACAGTTCCGACAGTACGCTTTGGCAAAGAGAACTGCGATTCTGCGGAATTAAGAGAATTTTTAAGATTTCGTCTACCACGTGAGCGACCTCTCCATCGTTTTGACGCAATAGCACGTTAAACGATTCGCTGATGGAGGAGTAGACAAAGTCTTGAGAATTGTTATTGTTCAGTATTACTTGTTGATCGTTCGATATCGTTAGGGCGGCTGCTGCGATTGCCGCCCTTACTATACCTCGAAATAATTCGACGTTATTATCATCGTTTATTTTTCTGTTTTCGGCTTCAATAACAGGTGATCCATTGCCGTTCATCATTATTGCAGTGTCTGAATTTTGTTGCTGTTGTTGCTGCTGCAGGACAATGTTTCTCGCTAATTGTGCAATCGTCGACATAACTTGCGCCAACTTTACCGCCGTACCACCTTGCAGGCCCAACTTTGTCGTCGCCACGGCGAGGGCCTGCTCTAAGGCCACTGCCTTCGGATCCACGTCCACGTCCACCGTCGGCAGATTCGTCGTGACTTTTCGCCCCACGGATAATCCCGCCTCGGACAGCTCGCGCAACATCTTAGCGTCTATACTGGTCTCGCCGCGATGGCGAAAGCGTGGATTATAGTGTAAATGCTGCGGCCGTAATAGTCGCAGCTCCTCGGGAGTGACCTCGAAGCCCTGCACAGAGAATTCCAGCTCGCCCTCAGGTGTATCAATGAGATCGGAGGCGACGAAACACGGCCCCTCTTCCGTCTGTACGATCTGACCTGGGACGAAGGTCACGCCCATTTCGCCGGCCTCCACCACGCGACCCGGTACAAATCTAGGCCCGTCCGGCGTGTCCACCACTTGTCCCGGCACGAAACGGGATCCCTCTTCTTCGGTGTAGATCACCTGACCGGGAATGAACGTCGGTCCTACCTTGGTATCGACGATCTGACCTGGCACGAAACGTGGTCCGTCCGGCGTGTCCACCGTTTGACCGGGTACGAACTTGGGTCCGGTCCGGGTCTCCACTATCTGGCCGGGCACGAATTTCGGCCCGCTGCTGGTCTCAATCACCTGGCCTGGAACAAATTCCTCCCCTTTCTCCGTCGTCACTATTTGACCCGGCAGGAAGCCATCTTCAGTCATTACACCCGGTACAAAACGTGGCCCGTCCTTGTCGCCGGTGACCAACTGGCCGGGCACGATTCTTCTGCCTTCCGGCAGTTTTCTCGCATTCTCCGGGAAGAACTCGATACCCTTTTCCGTCTGCACCATGTGACCGAAGACCTCGCGTTGCTGAAGAACTGACACTACACTCGCAGTCTTCGGATCTACAGGTATACCGACGGGACCGGCGTCTTGGAAGACTACCTCGTTGAACTTGCTCGCTGCGACGAATTCGAAGCCCTTTTCGGTAATGACAGTTCGTCCCGGACAGAATACTATACCTTCCGGAGTCTTCAGCACCTGGCCCTCCACGAATTTTTGGCCCTTCGGAGTGTCCAGTGTCATTCCTGGCACGAATATTGAAGTATCTTCCGTTTCCTTGGCAACGCCAGGGACAAAATGCATCTCGTCCGTCTTTGTGGTCACATATTGGCCCGGAACGAACTGCGGACCTTCGGCCGTTAGCAATGTCTGTCCAGGAACGAATTTGGCTTCGCCGTTCGGTGATTCGATGCACTGGCCCGGTACAAATTCGTGTCTACCGTTGATCTGCACATTTTGTCCCGGCACGAAAATCGGCTCGCCGCGATAATCCGTGACAGTCTGGCCAGCCATAAAATGTGCTCCGTCTGGAGTAATCACGGTCTGACCTGCGACGAAAGTACCATTCGCTATCACTTGACCAGCTACGAATTTCGGACCTTCTTCCGTCAAAACGGTCTGACCTTCAACAAACTTGCTCCCCTCGCTTGTGTGGAGTGTCTGACCTTGCACGAAACGCTCGCCTCGCTCCATCGTTAGAGTCTGTCCGGCGACAAACACCGGCGTTTTCGCTCCGTCCGGCTCGTTTACAGTAACAATCTGTCCGGGAACCAGAAGAGGCCCATCAGGCGTATTAAGAGTTAATCCGGGAACGAAGGTGCGACCTTGAGGTGTCTGCAAGGTTTGGCCGGGCACGAAGATAGGGCCGGAAGGTGTCTGCACGGTTTGGCCAGCGACAAATCTCTCCGCTGATTTGATGTCCAGCTTGAGTCCCTTAACGTTATGCATCGTGACTTTTTTGCCGGCGGGCAGGTTTTGCACTAATTCGGGTATTTCCTCCATCTTGGGCAGACATTCCAATGTCTGTTCTCCAGCCTGTAGGAGTTTCTCCGTCACGTTCGCACTCTCTTCAAGATCATTCTGTGGGATATCTAGAATCGCTCTCTGCAGCGTAACGTCCGGCTTAGCGATTAAAGGTGTCAGCGGCTTTGAGATCGCGATTGCTTCAAAACCGCCCACAGACTCGTATATGGAACTGGAGTACAAAATTGGTTCATGGTGTATGATTTGTGGCTGAGCCATTACGGGTGTCGGTACTTTCTTGATCATTGGTATGCCGGGTGATTTCTTCGCGTTGTTCTGCAACGTTGTTTTGTTCCAGTCTAATACGTTGGAAATTGGCTTCGCTGCATCCTTAAGGACGTTCGACATATTTACGATGTCGAAAGACTTGAGTCTCGCCTGTTCCGCATTCACATGCTTCCAGTCTTCCGCCATTTCTTCCTTGATCTCTTCTTTGATGCTTCTCAGTTTAAGCTGCTTGGTACGTTGGAGTTCTTCCTCGTCGGCTACTCTCTCCTTCTCCTCGAAGAATTTTTTTGCGTAATTCAGTACAGTCTGCTTCTTCCTCTTTCGTTTTCTAGCCTCGGCCTCCAATTTTTCCCGTTCCTTCAGCACCTCCTCTCGCGGTCCCATGCCGTCGTAAAGATTTTCGAAATCCTCCAAGTTCTTAAAATCCACGGACACGTTCTTGCCCTGCTTCAGCCTTAGCAGAACGGTGTCGCAATCCCTCGACAGCATCACGTCCTTGACGTCGCCGTCCCTGACAGCGGCTTCCAACTTCGCCGGGAACACGAGGCTGCATCTTCGCTCCTCCACCGTGTACACGAATTTCTCCGCTTCCTCGATCGGTGTCTGCTTCGCGTTCAGAAGCTCTCGCAGCGCACGCTGCTGCTCACCCTCGCCCTCCAGGATCGGGAAGACGTAGCGATAATCCTTGAGCACCACGTGTCTCTTCTTCTCGCCGACGATCAGACCGGCGGTGTAGTGATGCGGGCTGAGGCCCGACGATTTCGTCGTGATCTTGCATTTCGACTTGTCGTGGGCGCTCGCGCCCAGCAACACCGGAATGTAATGATGGGTCGGTAGGCCGTAGGACTTGCCGGTGATACGGCAGAATCGCTTCGCATCCGCTGGACTTATAGGCGGCAGAAGCGGAAAGTAGTTTGGCCTGGGGAGACCCCGACTTTTACCCGTGATCCTGCAGAAGGACATTGTCTCCTTCCGAGATAATTATTTGATACTCGGCGAGGTCATTAGTGACACTTTGTGACTTTTCACGATCGCAAGCGTTATCACATGAGCTTCAAAATCGATTGTAGATATTGACGATGGTTGTTCTTGATTGTGTTAAGTGTAACATGATCATTCTGCGAGATTATTCCTTTCAATCGTGCCCTTTCACGATGACTCGAGATTATTAATGGTATTTTCTACGATTTTAATAGCGAGTTAATCGTAGTCGTCAAGCTTCTAAGATTTCGGATGGCTCAGATTCATCTAAACTCGCGACGAGCTTACGAAACGTGCGTATCATTGGTCGCTACGCGAAAAACTCGTATTTTAAAAAAGCTTAGAACGAAGGTTCGATTTACATCGCTTCCTTTTTTAGGAATTAATCCGATCGCGTTATTTACGCCCGCACCGTCAACGAAACCGCTTGCCGGCGACGCGGACAAATGGACATCAGCTCGAAACTTGGCATCCACACGCTGGAAATCGCGACTTTGCGCCTTCAATCATTCGTACGCCGCGCCGTCTCGCCCCCGCCGCGATATCGTCCGCTGAATTTCGTTTTGAGCTCTTTCGTCGATTCGTCAACATGTGTCTCGATTCCACGACTATACCTCCTTGCGCACGAGTCTCTCCATCCTTTTTTTTTGAGCGAGATATTTAATTTAGATCACCCGGCGTATCGTCGATACTTCTCGTTACAAGTAATTGATCCAGAAAGTTAATTACGGTTTTATCGTATTGTCGTTTACGCAAAGAAATTCATCCTACTGCCTGAGCTACACATCTGTTCAATATTATTTATTCTCTCTCTTCTCAGAACAGACATTTAACCATTTGACATTTTACTTTCGATTGCTTAACGTCTAACATACGCGTCACCTGTGGCCTGACATTTATTTGAGGGATTTTCATATTTATAGCTTTAAAAGAAACACTTTCTGCCATTACATGTTACACGAACTTAATTTTCCAATCGGTCCACTCATTAGTCCCGTAGCTGCACTTTTACACGGATGATTTAATAGTAGTTTTTTAAAAGTAATAAAAAAATGCAAATTTTTATACAAAAAATTAATAATCACTTATTTTCAGTTTTCATTTGCACAGAAACTTCTTCAATCCCTTGACAATGATTAAGCTTGTAAAGTGAAAGGTCTTTCCAAATTTCTCTCTAAACAATGATCTTCGAAGTAGCCTCGATCTATCCTGTTTCGTTATTAGAGATCAATTATTTTGCTTCTCATCATTTCTTCCTGCGCGAAAATATTTATTTCCGTCCCGTGTAATAAAATAGCATGCATTCGATGTCATTCGGGTCTCGTTCCAGTGCAAATGCACCGCGTTCTCCATTAATTCCGTACGATCTTTATTGGTTCCGTAGCCCGCGTAGATCCTCGTTCATGCCGATCACCGAGCGAAACATCCTCTCATTCTCTCACTACACCGGTCACATCGTTCGGCTTTTCCCCTGAGATGCGGTCCTCCCGAAAGGTGTGTCGCGGCGATACGCGGCGAAAGCGAGACTACTCTCTGCGTACGAAGTGGCTAAGAGCCGTTTGCACGGCGAGTCTCTCTCTCGGCTCCCACGACCAGAAATAGCCTACCCTTCTTACACTTCTCCAATACATCTTTAGAACGGAGTACACGGACCCGGATCTCCGTAAAGTCGTGCATGGCCCATACCGAGTTTTCGGCAACTCGGTAGTTTGCACGTGAAAGTTTCTCGCGTCGCGGAAGAGCCACGGGTTTTCCCAGATGCAGTAACCATTGTTCCGCACCTGCACGGCATTTTAAACATATCTCATCAGATTTACGATTAAAATTAATAAACTGTTTATAATTATACTGTTCTAATAATTAGTTGAAGAATATTAATATTAATTCCTTTATTCCTATTTTTTTATGATTTAATTCAGCGTTTCCTATAACTACTTCAGCGTAAACTTGGCGCGAATTTTAATAATTAAATTTTATTGCTTAATTTTCTCAATAATAATGATGGACCAAGTGCACAAGTCTCGTTTTAAACATCTCCAACAGCGGGCGCGAGTCCCGGCAATAAATCGTAAAATTCTTGACACAATGTTGGTTTAAAAAGAACAGGAGGCTGTTTGCTTTGGATGGTTAAGCCCCTCATAAACAAATGCGCGGACGCTTTGTTGGCAATGTCAAGCGCGATGGGTGCGATAAAGCTTTACAATGAAAAACGGTGAGAATGAGCGACGGCGCTTAAACGTTCATTCGGTGCCAGTGCGCTGGCAGACGGAGGGAAAAATCACGCGTGCATCCAAAACGTATTCGCGCATTTTTACGGCCGAGCGGGTGATTTTCCACGCGCGAAACTTAATGGACCGAAGCCACTTGAACGTTTTGTTCCGCGGTCGTTCGCGATGATTTACGACAACTGTTAGCTTCCTTAGAGCGAGGAAGCCGAGAGCAAACTACGATCAACAAGGTGCAAGGTCAATACTGATTTATGAAAGAACTCTATCGTAATACGGAGTAGATCAATCTTCGCTGGAAACGTTGAACATAATCCTGAAGATAGGAAATAAAATCATTCATCAGCGTGAAATTTAAATAAACATAACAATTGTGATTAACTTCTGTGTTGATAATGTTAAAATAGCAATTTAAAGATATCTTTAGAAATTGTTTACGGAAGCAAGACTTCCATTACAAAAGTTGACGAGGTAGGCGATCGATGATGAAAATTATATTAACCACGTAACTTACTGAGTTATTTGATATTCTCATTTGCTCTTTCCCTCGAAATCACGATTTCGGAACATTCCCTTGATGACGACGAGGCGCCAGACGCGTGCATTTCGTGGGCGGAATTCTCGATCGCTCGTATAACTCACTGACGACCGATAAACGCATCTGGCTGTTGTTGAAGCTGCACGACGCGAAAGGCGGTCAAAAATAGAAACCGGGAATAAAAACCAATCACCAGCGTCGGGCAATTGCCTCGCGTGTAAATGTAAATCGTGTAAACCCCTCGGACTTTGTCCTCAGCCTCTCTGCATTAAAAATAGTTCATCCCTCGTTCTCCATTTCCAGAAATATTTCATCGGGTCGATAGGGTGAAATATGTGCTAAGGCAATAATAATATATATTACAAAAAACTAATAAGATGAGAGATATAAAAAAGATATAATAAATTAAAATAAACTAGTTTTCGTCCCTAATTTCTATAAATATCTCCTTCACGTGATATATAACGTATATAATGATAATAATTGTGCATATTTTAGCACCACGAAGCCGCACGATTGAGCACATAAGCCGAAGCTGTTAGGGTTGGGGGAGCAGATATTTCGGTGCAGCAAAACGCGAGAACGAAACAGTATTCCGCGAAACGTGAAACGTGCCGACATAACGCATCCCTTGTGTGCCGTGCGCGCGGGAGAGCGATCTTAAAAAGATCGCCGAGCAAAGTGCGATGGACAAAAAGGGGAGGACAACGCGCGAAGACGAAAGACACGCACGCGTATCGCGGGAGTGCTCGAAATGGCGGTGTGTAGACCATGGCTTTTGGCAGCGAATCAGGTATTCCATCTACCTCTGTCACGCACCCCGTCTTCGGATTCCCCTCAGTTACACAGTAGTTCCTAGATTTTTCCAATGGACCGACGCGACGCGTCAAAAAGATGCTGCCGTTGTCAAGGACATGTCAACCACGCGCGCTGAATAGAACTCAGTCCAAAAAGCTCCACATATGTATACCTCTTCGTATACATATTTATTATTTAAATCTTTATTATTTAATGAAGTACGTTCCAAAATCTATCTGTATGAAATATGTTCAACAATAATAAAAATCACATAAATTTTCAATACATGCATCTTCATTTCTCGTATAGCTTCATTAGCGATAATATCAGCGCGCTAACGTTGAGATGCATTATTAATTGTCTTTTGGGCAGTTAGTCAAACGTCTCTAGTATTTATGTGTTTTACTGAAATGTGAAGATAATCCATCAAATGTAGCATCACACACACTCACTTTGATAAATGTTATTTGTTTCGGTTCCAGATAATCATCAAGCACATAGCACAGATAAAGTCTTTTCTGTCATCTAATTAAATATTAATTTTTTAACTGTTTTATATTCATTAACGTTAATTAATCTAAGAATTCTTCTCTCATTTCTTTCAGTTGTACTTTATTTATTTATTTATGATTTTCACTCTTTTTCTTTGCAAATTATAGAGTATAACTGTTTTATCTTAAGTGCAGAAAATATAATGAAGTACAATTAAAAGAAATGTAAGCCATTTTTCTTTGATCGGTACTTACTCTGCCTGTTAAACGTACGACTTCAGTTACTTCTCGTTGAATTGTCGTTTTTCCGCCGACGATGGTACGTGTGGACTCCAACGAAAATTCTACACGATTACACAAGAAACAATATTATTTATGGAAAAATATTGGTATTTAAATATTTTTATAATAAATCATAAAATTTGATATCCGAAGTTTCCAACATAGACTGTGATCCATTTGACACTACAAATGCTTCAAAGCATTTTTCTTCCTTTTCTTTTTAATAAAGATAGAAGAAGAACGCTTTGAAGCATTTGAAGCGTCAAATGGATTGCAGCCATAGTACCAAATTTGAAATATTCACAATGTCAAATAGTCAATTTTACTTATGCCTCTAGTGCGTAATATATTTTATTTAATATCACTGGGTGCAGACAAAATAAAGTTGCAATTCTGTAACTCTTAGCGACAGTTCGTTATTGTTATAAAGTCGTTGTGCAACTTTTTTACTATGTAAAAAAGCTGTGCAATGACATTCGAACGATAACAAACTGTTGTTAACAAGCTATTCCTTCATTAAAAATTTTATAAGAGTTACAGAATCGCAGCATTTTGTCTATTCGGTGCCTAAAAAAAAAAGAGAAGAAAGTATTTTTACAATATGCAGAAGCACAATAAATATTATATACCTTTTTTTCTTTTGGATGTAGTACTCATTCGCGAATTAAATGCCATTGTTGTGTGTTCAATGTGTTACATTATTCTGAAACAATTTTTTTTTAGGAGGGGGGGTTAATGTGCTATGACTCGGGTGAGCATGCACTGGGTGAACGGCACTCCTGCCGTATATTTATCTCCAGCCTCTTGTATTTTTCTGAAACAATATAAACAATAGAGGTTAGAATTTTAACTTTACATAAATTAAGTGTCCAATAGCCGCTAACGCCCCTGGACCAGGCTAGTGGCACGTAAATACCTCCCAAAAAAAATTATATAAATTAATTCTGTTACCTATTAATTGCAATATAGGAGTAAATAAAAGTAAAAATATATACACATTCCAATAAAATTATTTATAAAGTAATAATTTATATAACACGATAAACCCTTTACATAGTGAAAAACATTTTGTTTATATATTTATATAAATATTGAAATAGCGCAGTGTGATACCGACATCTCAGAACCATAAACGCCGTACCACGCATTACTGCGCAATGTTCTTGAGATAAATTTCAAGAAAGCTGGCAAATTCTTCAAGTTCTCTCTTTCGGGCAGTAGGTAACTTATCCACATCAAAGAGCCAAGAGAACACGACAAGCTTATCCGCGAAAATCTTCTAAGTTATCATCAATCGCACTGTCTAGTTTCTGTTTAGATCCACATTTAAAATGAAGAGTGTAATGAAACCTGTGATAGTTGCCAACTATTATACATATAGGAATCAACCGAATCAACTATATAGGATTGACTTCTAAATAATTCAGGTATAAAAATCTTTTCTTAAGAGGCATCAGAGTTCTGAGAGTCGAATTTAATTCAACTAAATTGCATAATGCAACGTAAAGGAATAAAGAATATAGGTTAGGTTAAAACAACAACGCACACATATCGCAGAGAATTAATTGTTTCCATCTTCAATTGTTTGTTTCTCGAGGATCAATAGTGCTTTTAACGATATTTAAAAATTCAGACAGTGACAATCAAAGAATTCCTTAAAATTTATGAGGATTAAAGACATAAATATTTAAGAGAGACGGACGGGGATGATTTCTCTTGTTCGCGCGGGGCGCAAGGAATCGTTTATAATATAGCCTTTGATTCTGTCGTCGAGTGCCGTAATTCATTACCTAATAGCCGGAGCCAACCGCGCGAAGTTGTGCTTAATGCGCGCGAATGATTAAAGTAAGCGTCTCAGTGGATCAACCTTTCGTTTAAGAGATCCGAGATCTATTTCCGACACGCGGACAGTCGTAGACGTTCGTCGCGATTGGCTGACTCCGTCGGCTCGTCGCGGTGTTGGCCGCATTCTCATCCGTTTCACTGTTAATCGGGTCACTTCCGCTATTCGATTTTTCCCGTCACGGAGGTGCCGCAGAATCGCGGGATCGCGAGATGATTCATCCCGCGGGAAGGATTCAATCCGCGATCAGCACGCGTCAGATTATCGCTTGGACGTGATTTCAATTTTCGATTTTCGAAATATGTATTTCTCACCGTCGTCAATTTTTATGTTAACTTACCAAGTTTTGCTTTAAATTAATACAAAAATAATTTATAGTGTCGTAATTATGTCAATTTTCATTCGCGCGCCCGGTTTTAAAAATTTTTCATGTAAAAACATAAATAGTTATGTATAAGTAATTATGTGTGTATCAAATATTATAGGTTTACTTTCTTTTGCATAATTTCTATTCACATTGCAGGAAAAATACGAATTAGAAGAGTTAAAAAATAATTAAGACTCATTTTCGCATTTCTTTTTTGTAGAAAAGGAAGTTTGAAGAAATGAGAAAAAATTGTTTACATATAATCATGTATAAATGTAATAATCGCAATGTATAATTATGTATAAATTACATGTATACATGATTATATATAAACAATTTTTTCTCATTTCTTCAAACTTCCTTTTCTATAAAAGAGAAATGCGAAAATAATTCTTTTAATGATTTTTTTAATTCTTCTAATTCGTATTTTTCCTGTATATGCGAATAAAGATTATGCAAAAGAAAGAAAATGTATACGGACATATTTAGTGTATATAATGATTGCATAGATTTATGTATATTTTCATATGAAAAATTTCTTACAGGGGCGACTGCAATAATTGACGCAACGAAAGCACGCATGCTCTAATCGGCGATCCTTCTAGACGTTTTTACTGTAATGAAAATATACTGGCCTTGTGTTGGTGGATGATACATCCGCTACTTGACATGGCCCAAACACATGGCCCCGGAGCGTAACGTAGGAAGAGATCTCTTTCTCGAATGCAGGTCGCGATCAAAGATTTAGCAGTTTACGTGGTTTCTCTTGACAATGTTTTGATTAGAAACGAAAGATAAATATCACCAATTCAAAGGACAATAAATAAGTTTAGCCAACGATTTGTTAATTGAGAAATATTTACAGATTTATAATATTAAATTACAAGTCCTTTGACGTTAATTGATTACGATTTATTACGAGAAATTCGACGAGCCAAGAAAAAGTTCTCAAAATTTCACTTCGTATGCAATGTATTCGAATATTAATGCATCAAGTTGCTTAAAGTTGTACAGTAAAAATTAATTAGATCATCAGCTTCTCTGGAAAGTAAACCGAGTTTGGTTCGCGCATTTTGTAAAATGAAATCTATGCGCAAATTCCTAGAGTGTCGGCGCGTATGTATAGCTCTGTTTACACGAAACTAAAAACTTGGCCTTCCTTCGGTTTGATTCACTGGATGCTTGACTCTGGGAAACCGTGCCAGGAAAATAGTGCAGCTATTTTATGAAGCACCTTGAGAACGGCTACAGCTATGCAGAATTCCATTTGGCCTGAAATTTCATGCTGTACTCACTACTCACATCGCGGTTGGCGGTCTCATTGTTTCACTCGCGAGAAGAATTCGTATTCTTGACAGTCTCTTCGAGGGTAGCCAAAGATATTTTTCAAATATTCATACGTAACATCGTAAAATTATAAGAAAAATAGCAAAATATATTTGCGCACGAAATAATCAATTCATAATCATAATTCTACTAAATTGGTAACGAAAGGGTGAATTAATATAAACACGATTACGAAATAATATTAAAATTAAAATTGAAATTCCAAAAAAATTTGCATACTTAATTTTTAATTAGAATCTGTATTACGTTATCTTGTTGTAAAAAAAATCTAATATGGAACATAAGCCATTTTAATAAAACGAGTTGCTTGATTGCTGAAGTGTGATATTTCGAAAACTGGAACCGACGTGAACAGGCGTTTAGTTGACGGCGACACCGCGAATTCCAGACTTTAATTAATTAGCCACGTTTATTAATCTGTATCTGTCTCGCTGAAGCGAAATATCTGCTTGTACGTCTTCACGACGGCTCAACCAGAAAGACTATCGTCGCGAAATACGTTACAAGCAACGTGCCATGCTTCCGCATGGCGGAATGTCACTATTTTATATCTGTCATTTAAAGCAAATCGGGCAGTCCGCCGAATAGATGCATCATACTATTACTATTCACCATTACTGTCAACAACGAGACATCAATTCCGTATGTTATTCGGCAATTTCTCTAATCGTTACATGATCAATATACTCTTCTTGCAAAGATAAACATATCAATTCAAAATTATTAAACAAATCATATTGAAATTATTACTCTGAATTCGAATCGAAATATCACAGGCATAATATAATATAATTAATATGATATCTAAAGTTTATAAAGAATGCTTCCTTCATGATATCACGTATCAATTACATAGACTTCATTCCAATTATCACATCTTGCACAACATGAAAATATGTAGGTATTTATAGATCGTTTTCGTATATTTGTAGCATTTATTAAACTTTAAATAAACTTTAAAAGCTATATCGGCTTCTCAATATCGATACTGATCATTGAAGACGGCGGCGCCTATTCATAATGATCTAATGATCTATCTCTTTCTTGTATTTAGATACAAACATACATGCAAACCGTTCACAACAGAATATACATGTCCAACCTGGAGCGCAGGATGAGTTGGACAAGGGTGAGGTGATGGTATCCCCTTCCGAACGGAATGAAAGATGATGGCTTGACCTATCGAACGAGCTCTACATCGGAATCGGCACCTTAACGCTAACGTTCGACACTTGCACAACACACTCGCGCGAAAATAGCACCAACGAGCTGAGCTGACATGGGACGGACGAGAGAAAGAAGAAGAGACAACGGCCAGAAAGGGAAACGCAATCAGGGGAGGAAGAAGAAGAAAGCTGTTCCCGGCGGAGAGGGAAGGAAAGAGGAGAGAGAGAGTGAGAGAGAGAGAGAGAGAGAGCTGTGCACTGACCTCCAGGACCTTCGAGACTGCCTCGGCTCTCACTCACCGACCTTCGGATTATCGGCTTTAGCACGTAAAGAGGAAAGTAATCGGATTACGTATGCAAGATGATCTTCCTCGCTGATCCCCGTCGACGTCGCCGAGTCGCTCGCCCGTCACTTCGGCTACCTAGGAATCCCCGAATAAATCGCCCGAGCCAGTGAGGAAGCCAGCCGACGGCTATCTCGAGACTGCTACCAATGCCAGCGACAACGCGTCCCGATGCCCAAGCACAATTTCTTCTTCTCTTCTCTTCTCTACTTCTCCTCGTCGCCATCGATAGCGTCCTCGACGTGATGCTCCGAATCGCCTCTCTAAATCTTTCTCCCTTAGTCGCGATACCTTGATCCTATCTTTCGCACACTGTGTCCTGAAATAATGAAATTCTTTCTATTTTTGAATGGGGCTACGTTTGGGCTGATGTAGTCATTGCTCGATTAGGTCCTCTTGATCGGCGCCAATTGTAGAGTGTGAGTTAAGCAGCATGCCACGTCAATATATTTTTGTACATGTTAAAGTTATTTAATAATCTGCAAATTTCTTCTCTTTTACACAGTTTATTATCTTATCTTAATCTGCAAAAAAGAATAAAAATAATTAGAAATAATTGATAGGACAATATTTAAAAAATTGATAGACATAAACAATTGATAAAACATTATTTAAAAATTTTTTTTAATCTTTGTGCTTAACATTGTTGAGCAGCTTCTTTATTTAATGTTTTTATTTTAATTTTTTATTACTTAATACATTTTTGCGAAGATAATTTTAAAGAAACTTCATAAGCCTTCTACTTATTATTATTATTATTAGCATGTATAGGATAAAATATTTTTATTTTTAGTAATAACAAACTATTCTTATTTTACTAACAAAACGACTAAAATGAGTCTGCTGCGAAACAATTGTTATGGGGTTTGCATGTGCTAATTCGTGACGCAGTCGATCGGCCGCGTTTCAACCGGTTCTAATAATAATCGATACCTACACGACTCTCCAGGGTTTTCTCTTCACGAATCCAAATCGAAATTAAAACAGCTACACACCAAAGCATCGTTATAGCGACTGCGATTTCTTTGCTACTAATCAACTGATGTTTTGTGACACGTGGGTTTTAAATTGGGAACAGATGAGATCTATTTATATATCGAATCTGTTATAATGTAGTACAGCGCTACAATTTAATTATTTTAGATTTAATATAATAGAGATTAATATTTTAGGTTTAAGTTAATTTTAATGTGTCGTTTATACATATATTAATTATCCTAAACAAAATTGCTGCAATTAACAATATTAAATAACATCATCAAACGTAATGTAATATTTTGATGGAAAAACATTGCTACAGTTTAGGAAATAATTAAACTAATAATTTATGATTTTATATTTTTTGTAATTTTTGAAAATTTGAATTGTGCCAGCTACGAACAAAACAAGAAGCTAAATCCCATTGGCGAGAACGCCTTCAACCTAATGAAGAGATCCGCGACAAAACGAGATCGGCGAGAAGAAAGCATCAATCACGTATCGATTATTGGTCGTAAACTTTTATCTATCGACGCGGTTATGAGAAACGAAAAGAGCTGTGCAATTTCTCAGTTTTGCCGATGAAGTGCGAAGGCGTGAGGCTCGAGCTACGATTAACACATAAATCTCATGTTAAAAAGCGAGAAAGGGTAAAGAGAGATTTTCTCGTTAGAATAGCAAATGCTCCGTAAATGATACCAAGGAACACAAGCAAACGCTACAGGTATTCTTGGCACCGTACGTCTTTGGCAGGTATTTGCCAATTTTATTACATTATGTCATACATGTGTACGAAGGCTCTTCCTTGTGTTCACACAGGTTCGTTATGATAATCTCATTATTAGTCAGAATAATTTGCAATGACGTGTCCGTCGTGCAATCGATTATTCCGCCTGCAAAGGATTTTCGCATGCAGGACAATAGCGCGTGCAGAAAAGGAACGTTGGTGAAAAGATCAAATTTGGACGAGCAGATTCCTAATGAAAGATTCGACGAAAGTTTAGACTTGAAAGCTACATTTGACGATCCTGAACGAAAAGAAATTAAATCCTTAGCACGGAAATTGGCGAACGAGGCTCTCGGATCGCCGCAATTACAACGTAATTTAAAGAAATTGGCAAATCTAAGCGGAACTGCAAGTAATCATTCTAAGGGGATAAAAGGCTTATCGAGAGATCGAATGAAAAGTGTGTTTCAATCGACAGTAAGTAAGAGAAAGCTAAAGAAATTGTTAAATCGTAAAGGAAAAGAGACGAGAGAGAGAGATAAACGTAAACATGGATCAAGACGGCGCGAAAAACAGCCTTCTTTACGCAAGCGAAACCATATTAAGGTGAGAAGAAAAGTAGAAGAAAGATTTTATTATTCATTCATATGCATTCTAAAATTAGTAAAGATATTTTTCTACTGTTTTTCTAAATCTTAATTTAATGTATAACATTCATTGTTTAGAAACAACGGAAAATAAAGCAGCCTATTAACATTGAAGCAAATCAAAATGCTGTGAATAAAGATACGTTAAATTCAATGACTAAAAGTAACGTTGCTGAACGAAACTTTATAAATAAAAATGACGCTCATTCAAGAGACGACATCGTGAGATCTCCATATTTGAGACGAAGATATCGAAAAGTCAATGGAATGCCATCGAACGAGATAATCGAACGCTTAACGAAAATTTCTAAAAGAGATCCCGACAATCAAGTAGTCAAATATTCTGAGTATTATAACGACGATAACGCCGGACTAATTAAAGCGCAATCGAAAGGGGTTGAAAAGGAGATTGGAAACGACAGAATCGCCAGGCAAATCTCAAACGGTTCTGTCTTTGACAGCAATTCATTCGAGAATCGTTCGCGATTCAAGCAGCACGTCGCAGACAGGGATTCCTACGACAAGGATTTAACTTACGACTACGAGTCGTTGAAACCTTGGGAAACTGGCCGTTCTGTGATCGCTCAAGCAAATGAGGATAACACGGTTGATTATGCGTCTACGTACTCGCCGGTACTAACCGATCAGAAGATCGATCCAGAAAATCTGTACTATATTCCCGGGGTAACTCAGGAGAATTCGGGATTTAATCAGTTTCGGGTATCGAGCATCGATCGGCCTAAAGAAAACATTTACCTCGATGGGATGGAATCTCCTAGCGAGGATCTTGTCAATCCTGATCTTGATCCGGCGGAGATTCTTACAACCAGCGCGAATACTATTTTCAGTCCGCAAATCGAGGTCGAACAGATTCCCAGCGACGTGCTGCAATATCAGAATAAGCACAGCGTTCCTCATCTGTATTCGAATTTAAGTATCGTACCAGAGGTAAGCAAACCTGAGGAAGTGCAGGTGCTTTATTCCGGTGCCTCGATGGACGTGCCGCACGTTCTTCGCAAGATTCCGGGCACTTCGAATGTATATGTCGCCGAGAAGGATGCTGGATCTGTGATAGTACCTGCGTCCAATAATTATGTTTATCCTGTTATACCCACGAGAGAAACCATGCGCAAAGTCATCGATCACGCTCCAGTTTTTCCTCAATCAGCTGTCAATCGACCAATAGAACATGTCTTAATGCCCGATCGAGAAAACATCAAACAGAGTTGGTACAATGATGGTCAGAGGCAAGCGTTGGTGCAGCCAGATCATAAAGCGAAACAGAAAACGGCTCAAATTATTCATAAACAATTCCAAAATAATGATAGCGCTAATGAAAAACCGATAAACGATAATTTTGCACCAGCGATGAAGGCAACAGAAGAGACTCAACATGTGAATGTCGTTGCGACATTAAATGAAACCAAGGAAGTCGCTAATCAAATATTAGAGAAGATTGTCGATGAATTAGAGGAAATTAAATCAAATCAAGCCATGGAAAATGAACAAATAGAAGGTTATTGCTTAATTCTAGCTACTTTAATATATTTAAATTTTAATTTGATATTTAATTAGTAAGATACTTGGCACCAAATATCGGTAATATTTCTTTGAGAATTTTAATTAGTCAATATTTATCCTATTGACAAATAATGATTTGTAAGTTTTTCTAAGGAAAAGTAAAATCACTTCCTAACTAATAAAATTATTTATTAAAATAATAAATTAAAATTATCTATTAAAATTAAAATTTAAGTATTATCTCGGGAATCTAACAACGTAATATTAAAGCAAAATACTGTTGAATCTTTCGATCAATAATGATCTTCATTCTTGAGCAGGTTTACCTTGTAAGATATCGGGCTCATGGGTAACTACCCAGGGTGGAGTGCGAATCGACATGAAAGTTACTAATCGCACCATAAACGTGACTCTCGCGAAACTGTCACCTCCGCCCGCTCATCAAGGTTTGCTAGATTCCGCTTGGAATCTGACCGGATACGCGCCGTTTGCAGTGGGTGGACCGTTTTCCTTGCTTGCCGTTGACAATCGCACAAAGTCTCTGGCGGTCTTTGCAGGTATGACACGCGATCGAGTAAATTAATTCTTTTTGAAGGGTGTTGTATATGTGAGGAACCAGTAAAAAATTTTAAAAAAGATCTACCATGTCACAGGCGCATGCAGAGTGTGCCAGGGTATCGACACGATAGTGGGTGTTTGGTCGATCGCTCGTCGCCCGCAGGATTGCAGGGAGTTTCAGATAGCTACAAATATCTACAACGATATATTTCGCCGAACTAAATTATCATCGGAAATGAAAAGGCAACACCGAGGGATCGTGCGATTGCTTCAGAAAGATAGCAGAGACAATGGAAATACGGCCGAGATCTCAAAAAATAATACAGTACAACAAAATAGCACGCTGCATCAACATAAAGCAGAGAAGAAAAAGATTTAGATATCTCAATGAAGAGAGAAACCGATAGAATGAGGATCAACACGTCGATCAAAAAATTCAGCACTTCGCTAAAAATACAGAAATTTCTTGCAGCAATAATTTATGTAAAAAAAAACTCAAGAAAGTGCGAATTTTGTGTATTCTTCAAAGATTAATAAATGTAAAAATTAATTATTAAATATCAATATTGACATCACAACGTAATTTAATGTATTAGAAAATATATAGGCAATTTTAAATAAAATTTCATATGATTAAAAGTTTAATTCTTCTTGATTCAGAGTATTGATCCTTCGATTTCAATATAATTATCTTTTAATAATGTAAATGTTCACATAACATTCACCTTCCATATTATCATAATTGATCTAGCTTTATCGTGGTAAACATTGTCGAATGACATTCAAACCGGAAACAACGATCTGTAACAAATTTAAATTAATAATCAATATAAAATCTTTTAACTTTAACGAAAAGATAATTTATCTGTATATATTACCTTCAACGTTCCAATTTGTCTATTTTGATTATCCTTGATCGGCAATAATATATATTTGTACTCATCACCGAGGGCATATTGTTTTATATTGAAAGCTGCATAACTAAAAGGAAAGAATAGAAATAAAATATTAAATCTTATGAAATAAATCTTAAAAAATCATGAAATTTAAGATTATTTATTGTAATTTAAGAAGTAACGCGGTATTGAGAGTAATATTAATTTCTACATATTTACAACGTTGTAAACATTCCAAATAAAATAGATCGTTACTTATATACTCACCCAACCTCCTCGCACTCTTTAAGTTCCTCTTCCTCGGGTAATGGTTCGCTAAGAACAGTAAAAATGATATTTGGATTTATAGTTTCGGCCAACATGGCGCGCAATTTATCCCTTTGTATGGGATGTGTCGTCTCATTTATCCAGAATTCTAAAATTATGTAACGAGATTATTGCATTTATTTATGCTACATATTTTCTAAACTATATGTACAATTTTTCTCGTTTCTAATTTACATTATATATAAGGCCGCGTTTTATTAATCAAGAAAATATTTGTTTTTTACATATAAAAAGTTCAGCAACATACTTTTCTTATAATTGTAGACCATTTCTTGATCACCCGTTTTTGATTTCTCTATGGAAACGGTTTCCATATCTTCGCCGTGATTTCCGAGGAAAGAATACTCTATGTAAAGCAAACGTATCGCGTTATCCTGCATGACGGAACTCTCGTTTAAAAGCTGCATGCTCACTATTTCTATGACTATCGCATCCTTTTCGTAGCGCTGAAAAGGGCAAATATGAATTAGAACTGCGTTAAATTACTTTACGCATACCACGTACATTTGCAAATTGATATACTTTTGATGAAAATATTTTTAAATATGCTTTTCCATCAGAAACGTGCTGATGAACAATACGTTAATTTATTTATATCATGTATCATTAAAATAGTGCCAATCATAAAATACAACAAAAAAGATAGAGAGAGAAAGAGATATTTAATGTAATAACAATATTTTCTATAATTCCATTAGTTCATTTCGCAAATTTTTAATTTATTGCATTAAACAATAAAATTTAATTGAATGTTAGAAACATTGAAGTCCGAAGCTTAATTTGTTGTAACCGTTTAACTTTCGTTATTAAACAATAAGGCCCGTATTTAGAATGCGCTTTTATCGATAAATAAACACATTTGGTATATAGTTTTTACTTATACTATAGAATTTCAAAAATAAATGCGCGCATTTATCGATAAAAACGCGTTCTGAATACCGGTCTAAGAATATAAAATACATTCGATAGCACATTATCACGGGAAATTTATGTTTGTAATCCAGCACTCTTCGTGGATCTTAAGTATAACTAATGGAGCAGTCTCGTACGCAAGTAGAGATGTCATTTTGGTAATCCTGCGCTTCCACGTTTAACGAATTACCTCCTGCAAGTATTTTCGGACGACTAAATTCAGTACCGAGCTATTCGATCGGCATATGTGAATGCAGACGTAATTAATTACTAGGTATAATGGCAAAAGTCAGCAGACCCTTCTGCTTGTACCTCTCCCAGTCTCTGTCCGAGAGAACCTCGCCTATGTCGAGGATCGTGCTGCTTGCTCCGGCCAACGAAATATCCTGAATACGTCCGCAATCTCGATAATTTCCAAATAAAATTGGAGCTTTAGCTACTTCTCATACAATCGCGAGAGTGTTTCCGTAACATTGCTAAATGTATCTTACATTCGCGAGTACTGTCCTGAACTCCGCCATGCTCGGTGAATCCATCAAAGGGTTATTTTCCTTTCTCTCGTTATTATCTGCTTTGGAATCTGGACTGATTAAAATTATTTATACAACTTTTTCAAGTGGCAAACTTAAATTTCGCAAGCAATTTAGGAAATTGAGAAAATACGAAACAGAAAAAGAGATGTGAGGAAGAAATCTCACTTTCTCGCTGCAATCGTTCCACTCCCTTTAGATATTTTGTTCGACTCGTTGTTGGCCAAAGACGATTCTTGATTATTCGAGTTGTCATCATTTTCGTTATCCGAGTTTTCAGTCTCGCATTGAAAGCCTGTAGTTTTGATAACGCGACATTAATTACAAGTTTCTTTAACATCCAATTAATGCAATTTAATTCGCCAAGAAATAATATAATAGTCGTACAATTGCTGCGATATGCAATTCTAATCGACTAAATCATATACAAAGAAAGTACAATCTGATAAATCGTAATTCTCAATCGAATTCTAATCAAGTATCTTAACAATCATGCAATATTACTCAAGACTACTGGCGGTTGGGCGTCTTGATCCGTTGAACCGTTTTGATTCGACATTATGTCAATGATATGTTTTGTAGGATGTTGAGGACGAGGTTTCTGAGGTACGTATTCTTCTTTCTCCTCCTCCTCCTCCTCCTCCTCCTTCGACGAGCTTATGCCGCATTGTTTCTTAAAAGCTTTGACCATGTCGACGTTGCAGCTCAACCGAACCCACAGCGACAGTTGGCCGAAATTGACATCGAAGACGCAAGGAATGACGCTGTTCACAGGAACGATGTAATGCAACTTGTTCTGCGGATAGTCCAAAATGTCCTTGATGGAGACCTTTGCTCGGCCGAGCGTGTAGCTGCTGCAGTCTCGGCGAATAACATTCACTCGAAACGTAAGATACTCTGACAGCACGTTCTTGAAGAAGGAGAAGAGATCGGCTATGCGATATACGGAGGACGAGTTGAAGATTAGATTGGGGCACTTCTTTCTCGGCGTGTAAGCGGTCTTCTCGCCCCAAATATCCCAGCTTATGTAAATGTGAAGAGTACATATATCTTCTTCGTCCGGGATTTTCGCGACCTAATGATCTCAATAAACAACAACAATAAGATTATATTCTTCACTTAAAAAAATTATATTATAATGTTATAAGAATCAATATATAATCGATAAAAAAATCTGATTTTTAATTCCTTTGCAAAGATATCTAAACAGAATTTATTTTGTGGGATAAAAATAACGTAAGATAATCAATAATATCCACATAAATAGAAATTCGGCGAAAGGAAATAAAATAATTAACTGCATAAGAGTTTATTTTGTTCCATCTATATGCATACACGAAATATATGCAATATACTAACCGATGTAGAAAGCTGTAATCGCGAAATGTGAATCTCAATGAGACCTTGCCTATCTGTAATTAATAAAGGAAAGGATTCCACTGGTACTTTCTCTTTGTCGTCCAAACATTTAATTTTGCAAGGTAATTTATGCTTTTCCTGCACGGACCGCGGATCTTTTGCTTTGCGCAAATGACACATTAAATTGCAACTGGGATAATGGTCGGATTTTAATCTTTTTAGCTTTATCATCTTTTCTGCCTAAATAAAAATTATTGGTGTTACATTATACCGTAATCTAATGCTTCACGAGGAATTATTATAATTGCTTACGCAGAAATCTTTACTAATATCTCGATAAGATGATTTTTTGCACGTCTCCTGAGTCACAGGAATAGAAGCAGCTTCAAATATGTCTTTCATCGATGAACCGACATCTCTCGTTAAAATAGTTGCAGATGTTTTTTTGCAACAAAAATCGCAATTCTTGGAGAAAACTGCGTTCGATTGGACAGAACAACTCATACAGGAATAATCGGATTCTAAATTCGTATAATAGTTTAGTAAAAATAAAATTATTGCGAGTATAATCGCGCTTTTTTGCTTTCTTGCGAATGCATTCGTCCGTGCTCGTGAGAAGATTTTAGATTAGCATTATGTTATTATTATTACCGAGATCATTCGTTGTTCCTGCACTAAAATCGCGTTGGTTAATTTTGCGAGTAGTTATTGTAGGAAGATTGTTGTTGGCATCAGTTAACTCGATCGCAGATACTTGACAACTTGAAGATGTTTTTCCATTAGCATCAGTAAACAAAAGTTCTTGCAAAACTTCGAATAAAATCAAAAACATTTGATCTAGCGTTACGTTCGAATTCTCCAAATATGCGAGTCTTTTCTGTGAAATCTTCTGTACAATATTTGATGCATCACATTGAGAAGCTATCTCCCGATTGCTGTAATAAATACTAGTGATGATATTGTAGCACTGTAAATCCTTTAATTTTTATTAATAGTGTTGAAAGGTAAAAGACAAACCAAGTTTGAAATCGTACAAAATCGTAATAGAATATCATAATGCACATATACAAAAAACTGTTACATCTATATACTTAGTTAAATAGATTATATAAAATATATATTTATGTTTTATAATATCAAGAAATTCGTATATTTTTGAACACACAAGGTTTTTTGTAATGCACAAGTTATTGATTTCATCTGCGCGGCACAAGGAATATAAAATACTAATAATTACAATTATTTTTAATTAAGGGAATGTGCAAAAAGTTCCTAATTTAAAAACAAAAATATGTTGCTAACATTATACTCACACATACATATGTACATATATACACAAAAGTATCGATAGTATTTAATCAATTTTTTTGCTTGACATTTGTACCGTAGAATATAAATGCTATATTTATAAAATATATTTATTGTTAATACCGAATGGTAGAGTCTTTGTCAACATTTAGAATCACCGAACAGTAGCTTCTCGAGAGGTACGACTTGCCTGTGCCTCTGAGCTACGTCCAAAATGCCTGCGTATTCTTCCTTCGGAGTAGTCCTCGACGCATCCAGAGGGGTGTTAATTTGCGCCTGATCCAATAGCTTTAATATTTTTTCTCGGGATAAAATACCCGTGCCGTTTACTTCCCGAGTCGTCTTACATTCCTTCAATGGCGACTGCACCGGTGCCTTATCTTCTTTACTCGAAATTATCATTGTACTCGGCTCCCTTGTGTCAGTAATGAAAACTGTTTGTATTGATTTATCTGCCGATTGCCAATCTACTCGAGTGTTGCTGACAGTTTTCTCCAGCTGCACAATTTTATCGTACATTTCGCAACATTTTCTGCAATGCTCCTCACGCGATGGCATTACTGTAGAATCGTATTTCTTATCTTGCGTATGTAAAGACTGGAAGTATTACAAAACAGAATCAGCTAAGCAGTCTCTAGATTCATCTTTTAAAATATATACAAGAAATATGTACTAACCGTTAGTTGTATCGTCAAAGTATCTATATTTGCCTGCAACTCTTGAAGTTTCGCAAACAATCGCTCATTGGTAGTCTTTAATGCTACAATGTTGATTTGCTCATTGCTGAATGCAATCTTCAAGGACTGTTGCTCTTGAGCGCCGTCGGACAGCCTTTTTTTCAATTCGATATTCTCCAATTCGACTTGTCCATATTTCGAGGTGAGCATAATAAGTTCGTTGTTATGTTGTTGCAATATTTTAATTTCACTCATAAGATCCCGTATCTGCTCGTCCTTTTCGCGTAACGTGAGCTGTGAAGTCTTTACCTTCAACATCTGATCGTCGATCTCGGCTATGCGCGTTCTCTCCGAGGACAGAACGGCTACGATTTCCTGATTGTTCCTAATAAAAGCAATAAATTTTCAAATTAAAAACACATTATATTAAGCAAGTCTTCTCGTAACATCTAAATTATAAATATATGTTAAACAATTTATCTAAAAGGATAAGAGACCGATAACGAATATACCTCGTCGTATGTTCGAGGGTTGTCTTCAAGTCATTAATTTCGGTGGTCAGTACGACGTTTTTCTCCTGAGTCGTCATTAATTTATCGCTTAGCTGCTTCATTTGTCGCCACACTCGTATATATTCCACATTTTCCGCCACCTTCTCTTTTTGATTATTAGTCAAATGTGCCAGTTCCTTCTCCAACTCCATTATACGACATGCCATGTCTTTCTTCTGCGCCTCCAGTTTCTGCGAACAAAAGTCGGACGCTAAGCAGAAATTATGACGCGTAACATTAATAACGGGCAAATATGCGTATTTGTGAAGCTACATAATCGCCCAGGCGTGATATCAAATCATGCAAAGGAACTCGTGCAATAATATTTTACATCTCTTGCTATTCTACATCATTCTGCAAATTTGTTTTACTCTGTCACACGAAAATGTAACATCGACTGTGCCGTGCGAACGAAATGGATGGGACACAATGTACGAAGTTGAACGTGCGCAAATATCTCAAGTTTATTCGAGCTGGTTTTACCTCGATTTTAACGAGGTAATTTCGCATGTCGTTATCATCGTCCCCTGCGCCGACGATGCACTGACAGGACGGCGCTCTCACGCGATTATTCTCGCTTCGACACGTCCTAAAGGGAGCCGATTCAGTATTTCAATGCGCCGCGACATATAATGAGTCATAGTGCATACATGCAGCGCACATATACTTACACAAGCCCGGAAGACGATGGTCTAACAAGATTACGGCAGCGCGACGTCGACCTGCCGCTCATCGTGTGACTCAACAATTGATTTCTCATCACGGCGATTTTCTCCTTCAGCTGAAATATTTAACATTTAACAATATCTCGGAGTATCTACTTTAAAATTAAACTTAAGATTATGATCACAATTCTCTGCTCACATTAATTTCGTTAAAATACGTGATTTAATTTAATAATATCTACGCTGTACAGAAATAGTACAATGTAATATAAATGGAATATAAACGTTCTTCTGAATGGAAGATCCCGTTATCATGTTGTATGAAACGAGAAAGAGAGAATCGCTGTTACTTGAAGGCAGTCTACCTTAGCATTTTCAAGCTCCAGCGCGGCCGTTCGATTTCTATCGTCGGCAATATCTAACGCTAATCCACATCTCGGATTACCGGCCAGTCTAATCAGCTTCGTCCCGAGTCGCTTAATCTTATCCTCCTGGCAATTCGACAATTTCTTCAGATTGCTCGCCTCCTCGAGTAAACGCAGATACTTGTCTTCCAGTTGATAGCGATCGAGCTTACAAACGAGATGACGTTCCCTAAGATCTTCCGATATTTAAAACGTTATTCAAACATAGATTTCGCGCATCATCCTACGCGAAGATAAATAGGAAATTTGTATAATAAATGTTTGTTATCGTTCAATTTCAATTCTAGAACATCGCGCAGGGAGAAATTTATGTCTTTGCGCCTAGGAAGCGTAGGAAATGTGGCTGCAAATCATAGAGGAGCGTCCATTGCAACAGTTGGCCGTAAATTATCCAGCTAGAATTACAGCGAATGCAAGTGGATGCAAACCTATGGCACTGATGAACGTGTCCGCGCAGGAGCCTTCCTTCACGGGCAAGATGTCACGATTCGGATCGTCTGCCATTTTCAATCGGAATTCCGACGTCTTGGAGAGTATCCTCTAAAGGCTTCGAGACTGGCTGAAACACGGGCGCTGAAAATTCGACGTGGGATTAGTGCTGTTTGCTAACGAGATACTCCGAATCAAAGATATATATATAATTTGGCAAGAGATAGGGCGAAATATAAATAGAAACAATATATTCTTCTATTAGGTCATTATCATCTCTTATGATTTCATTACATTTATAAAGAATCCTTCGCACTGCTCTCGCCGAGACAACGATTATTTCAATTATCTTCAATCATTTGCACGAGAGTAATTAAACATATCTGGGTCGATTTTGTTCCATTACCGATTTACGGATAAAAGCGTTCGAGCAATCGACCACGCCCCGCGATTCTACGCCAATTTCGGTCCATAATAAATGACGAATTGTCATGGCGATACGGTGTCGTTATCAAAAAAAGTCACATGCCGCTGATATTATCTTCCGCGCGAATGGATTTTGACGGGAATATACCGGGTGACGTTCGCGTAAGTCGCACGCGAATCGCGGAGATAATTAAAGACATTAAGTAATCATTGTGCGTGTGGAAGACCGAAGAAGTGATATATTTTCTAGATTTCTTTACATTAGAATAACGTTACAACATATAATATTGTTTATGTTTGACTCAACAATGACACAACACAAAGTTTTCTAGAAAATGAACTCGATTGCTTCAAATCATTATAATTTTGTAATATCATTTTTAAATGTGACTATAGTGCAATAATTTATTGTAGAGAAAATAAAAGAATTTATCCCAGTAAACACTAATTAAACACTAATTGCATTAATATTATATTGATAATTTTCCACTCAATAATATAAATGTAATATGGCATACATTGTACAGTTACATTGTTGAGTAAGAAATTAAATATAATATTATGATGTAATATTACTGTCAGTTTATTGGGTAGCTGGATAAATCAGTGTTTATTCAATGTATTAAATATTTTATTCCTTTGAAAAACTCAAAAATAATAATTTTTAAGCTATGTCATTATTAGCAAAGCGATATTATTTTTAGAAATAACGTTAGGGCGTACGTTTTTATTATGTTTCTCTGCTTTCTGCAAGCGGAAAGATAACGAGCCGAATAACACAGATGATCGTTATGAATTCAAAAAGGATTTACATTTTAAAATTCTTTACAATTTAGCGTAATGTGTCCGAAATGAATTCAAAAGAATTTCTTTCGGTAGTTCCAAAGAGGTTCCATACAAGTACATCTTTTGATTTTTTTGTAGAATTCTTTTTATATCCGAAAAAGAGCTCACAATTGACGATATGAAAGTAAATTCTTTCAAGCATGTTTTTAGAACAGAAATGGGATGGAAAAAAAAGAATTCATTTCATAATTCGAAAATTCAACAAGAAATCTTCAAATGAGAATCACTCTTCAGGTAGCACAGAGAATTCAAAAAGAATTCTTCTTGAATTTTCCGTGTTACCTAGAGAACGATTCTCATTTGAGAACTGTACACGAGTGACAATAATTATCGCCAGTTATCGCTCTCACTCTGCCAGATTCGAGATAAACGCTGCGCACTATCTGCGTGCGTCTCGCCCGTCTCTGCATACGAGGAACTTTTCCGAGGGTGTGATTCATCCTCGCTGGATATGAATCATCTCCACACGACGCTTCGAAAGAAGCGGAAGACAAGATGAAAAAATAACGAAAAAGGGATTTAGCTTTGATGAGAGAGAAAGAGCGCGGAAGCTCTTGAGAGGAATGATTTTGCCTGAAAGAAAATTTTTCATGTATAAAATAAATCCACGTATGTTTTTCCTCTTGTATGATTTTCATTGGTACATGAGAAAAATAATGAGAAGAATAATTGAAAAATAATTAGGAAAATAACTTTTGCATTATTTTTTCCAACAATAAAATAATGAGATTATATACAATTCTACATATAATTATATTCTATACGATTATTATTTATATTTATATTTATGTATATATATATATATATTTTTTTTCTTCGTTCTTCGAATCTCTCTCTCACTTTTTGTACAAAATTATTTTATTTCTTAATTCTTTTTTTTATTATTTTTCTTGTAGAAACAGAGATTATACAAGAAAGAGAAAGAAT
>VBVQ01000546.1:0-54682 GCA_011636635.1 Tetramorium simillimum
CATTACATAATAACAATTATATAAGAATTTATTTTAGGCATCAATTTTTTTAAAGATTGCTATATGTTACAATTAAATTTAGAATTAATGATTTTAAAAGTTTGATTTAAAATTATTACACAATATATTATACATATTATTTTAAAATTATAATGATGCTAAAATTTTTCTGTATGCGTTCCTATCTGGGAAATTAACTTTAATCTCGATTTATAACTTATTTTCTATCTTCTTTTAGTTCCAAGAATTAGGAAAAGATGAAAAGTAAGTTAAACCGAGATTAAAGTTAATCTGCATTGGCAGAAATGAACAATAGTCCTCATTAGGCAACCTATAGAATTATACTTATGTTCTACTTATAACTCTATTAGCCATAACAAAATCTTGTCACGAATTATAGATTGTCTCTGTCTCTAGTATTCTACCAAGTGTTAAATTCGTCATGAGATCGGGATACCAATCGCCGGATTCCCTTGTACGGTCGTGCTTTTCTGTTCGTCACCGTGTACATTCGTGCCGTACGTGAGTCAATGCGACGTGTCGCACGAGGAGAATACGTAAATGAATGAGCGCGAGGCTGGCTCTCGAGCGGCCAGGTTTGACTCAACCGCAGGACCGTGCTTTCGGTGCGCGACAGCGAATCTACGAGGAATTCAGCTCTATCGTGCACCGGTCGGCGCGCAGGTGGACGCATTACAATACAACGCAACGCGTCCAAGGAGCGCGAGATTAGTCATCGCGTACGCGGGGAGAAGGAGCGTTCTCCGCAGCGGTTCGATTAGTCAGCTCTTACGTTCCACTAATCGCTCCCGACACTTCCGTCCGCCCGGAAAATAATAGTCGGCGACGATTCCGAGTACATTGCATCGCGATGCGTCTCGCAGGATAACAATAATCGTGCCGAGGTTTGCGTCGACTCGCTATGGCTCGTTTAAGGTAGCGTAACTTAAGGGCGACAAAAAGCCGCCAAAACATGGAATTCCAGTGAATTCTTGAAAGACATTTAAAGGATGTCTGGAAAATTAGAACATCTTTGGTTGCCTGAATGACATTTAAAAATAATTTTCTTATTTTTATATCAATTTCTTTTATACTTACCAAATATTCTTTTTCAGAGTTGACGAAGAACGGGACGATGCATCTAAGGTACTCCCCTCTGTTTCGTTGGAGGAAGAGAGTCTGTGCGATTTTCTGTACGTGTCCGAGCCGCCGGAAGACAGCGTTCAGCCGTCAATAACGAAATCACGGGCTTCCACCGACGTCGCGGACGCGATCGCCGCTGGAAGGGACGTGTTGAACTCCAGAAATTATCGTCAATCGTCGTCCATGAGGACATGGCTGACCGACCTCGCTACGGTGACCGAGGACGAATGCGGTAGCACGCTTCAGAGCAAGAATCTGCCGCGCGGAGACGTCCGAGTGATGTCCGGCGAAGTTCACGTGCGGGATCTGAAGATGATGTCTTCTGCGGCCACCGCGGCCGCGAGTAAACTTTTAGTCAGCGCGGAACACTTCGAGCAACATTATCGAAACATCGTAGAGTAAGTTTGTTTTCTTCAATTCTTCAAATAACCTCGAAGTACTTTATATCCCGAACTCTTCTCATGACACACAATTAGAGATAATTATCTTTAATTAGCGTTCTGTGTGAAATCCATAATCAACTGCAAGTCAAGAGATTATAATTTAAATTGTTGATATTTAAAAGTGATGACTTTAAACAAATAATAATTAATTTAACAATTACATTAATAACGCAGGAAGATAACTCAGCTGGAAGGTGGCAGATTCGAAATGGAGCTTCTTCGCAATATAGAGGAAGCCGCATTCTCGGTTCTCTCTCAATTAGGAGCACCTCCACCTCGCAGGATACAGCAGGGTAGTCTGAGAAGCATCCTCGCGCAGTTGCATAATATGAAGATATACGTTGACAACACGATCGATACACGCTTAGATTTTTACATCGAGGTTGGTTATATTATTTTTATGGCTTATATTCATTAAAAATAGTCATAAATTAACGATGCAAAAATCTCTCTTCAGAAAATAATCCGAAGTCTCGAGGAAGCTCCGTGGGAGGATAGTAGCTTGGCTAGAGGCGCTCTGGCAGCCCTGACGGCTCTAGGATTGTCAGATCCTCGCGCTGGAAGCAGTATAGCTCGATGTTCCGGCATAAAGGCTCTCTTAACATGTCTCGTCAAGACCGGTCGAACGCCAAACGATCTCGTCGCGATATCATTACGTGCTCTGGCCAGCGTGTGCAGTTCCGCGACAGCGATCGAATACTTCGCCCGAGAAGGCGGTCCCGAGATTCTGACGGATCTCCTGGGCGCGGAATCTTCATCTGAGAAGGAGAAGACTGAAGCCACCGCCTTGGTAGTGCAAATTACGGCGCCATGGACCAATGCGCGGGGTCTGCCGTATCTCGAACCCTTTGCGGACTCGCTGATTCCGGCGTTGAATCAGCTAGTTCAGAACACCAATTGCGCACAGACTCTACTGTTGGCTGCTGCAGCGCTGAATCAACTGTCCAAATCGAGAATATGCGCCACGATTATACTGGAGGAAGACAGCGTAAGGAAGCTTTTGAAAAGTGTGAAGAAATCTGCCGGTGGTAACGTATGGCTGATGGAACAGGTCGCCGCATTAATCGGTGAATTGGCGCGTTTTCCCGAGGGTCGGTCGCATCTAGCGAAAGCACGAGCCTGTGTAGCGTTGGTCTCCTTTCTCCGAATGAGGCCACCGGGTCTAGAAAACGCATATCAACGGCTGGAAATTACCGCGACGGCCGCGTTGACTCGACTCTGCGTCGAGCCGGAGATTGCGAGGCAAGTGGTCGCTGTCGGAGGCGGGGATTGTTTGTCGAGGCCATGCAGAGTTAATGAAATCCAAATGGACCAGAAGGATGAAGAGGTGCAGACGGGAGCGGGCTTGTTTAGGTACACCAGGTCGTTGAGACGAGCATGCAAGAAGGCTGCGAAACAAATCGGGATCGCGAAGGCCAAGGATCACAGTCCACTGGACTGAGAAAATTCTGGAAAGGGAAAAATGTGATAATTCGTACAATATTTAAATAAGTGGGATTACACACAGAGAAAGAGAAGACTGTATATATATTTTACAATCGCGAACTAATTACAGTATTTTATTAAATTGTAGAGAGATAATGCTGATAAAAAACAAATATCTTTGTTAAATATGTACAGATATATCGTATATATATAACTCTCGACGCACCAGTATGGATGCGTATTGTAAAAATGTATGTTTTATTTTTTCACATATTAAAAAAATGTGCCATAATACACGTACATTTACGAAAAAAATGTATAAAAAATATTAACTCTTATCTTATTATTAATTAAATATGTCCTATTTAGCTCCTTGAAGTTGATTCTTATGAAAAACATCTACGGTAGTCTCCATGCATGGTCTTAATTCTAGATCGCACGAGCCAAGAACGAATTTACCTTCCGGCGCTTTAAAATAATCCAATCCACGTCCGATCTTTATCACCCATCCATTGCTCAATCTAAAATGAAAAGATAGGGTAACTCATAACAGAAACTGGAGGAAATAAATTTTCATAGCTTAACAATTGCATTGGCATTACGTGATCTGTCTGTCGTGCAACGTCTCGGAGAAGGAGAAGTCAAAGGAAATCCTGTGAGACGCCAAACTTTCCTTCAGCTCGGCCAATCTCGCGATTTGATGAGACTCTTCCGAGTCATAAGTCGTAAGCAGAGATATTCTGGTCAATGCGCAGCACTTTTGAACCGCCAGTTCGCACAATCTGACCAGGTTCTGGCACTGCAAAAGAATACACGACTTTAGAGCAATGACTCAGTAAACACAAAGTAACAGTAATATATCGTCAATGTTAAAATTTCTTACTCAACAATATAATTACTGTTACATGCAAGACATGTTACATTGTAGTTATATTGTTGAGTGGGGAAATTATAACCGTGACGTTACATTATTGTTACTTTATGTTTACTGGCGATATTTCAAATTAACTTACGTGTTACGCAAACAATGACACACCTGGTGAAAAGCACGTATGTACGGATCTTCGATGTCGATGTACGTGACGGTGCCGTCTAGGAATCGACCGAAGACACTCACGTAGCCATGCCCAGTCGAGCCACTCTCGATCTTGGTCAGTTCCCTGTAGGTGCCGGCCGACTTCTTCGTGCTGATCAAGCCCTTCACCTTCTCGGCCCTGTCGAGGTATTCCTTCGCCTTGGTCGTAAGATACTCCACCTTGCGAGCTTCCTTCGTCTCTGCATCGTTTTTATTATCGATTCTTCAACTTCTTGACAAACGTAGTAACGATAAAGCTGATATACCAATTTTTTTTCTCTCTTTCTCAACAAACAGAGACGCGAGATCGTGTCCGGTACATACCTTTTACCGTGTCGAGGAGTATCTGTACGCCTTCCTGGTACAGCACCAACGCCATCGTGTACTTTTCGTCCTTGTCCATCTGCACCGCCCGCTTGAGGACCGATACCGCCGCGGATTCCATCGTGCGACGTGCCTCCGTGCCTTCACAGCGCGGCAATTCGCAACGTCGAGCCGCGCGCTCTGCTAACACTAACAAATGTCGCCCGTGAATCGTCGTTATAGGTGAACGCCTTTGTTCCTCTAATCTCATGACTTTATCTGAACGCGCGAGATAGCCCGGATAAATGGAGTCATACATATGCCGCGCAACGCCGTGAAATCCGGGGGGAGGATCGTGTTACTCGAAACTGCGAACACAGCGGCCGAGGAACGTCTAATGTAATTCGAGCGTGGCTATTCGTGGCGCGCGGCCTCGCCTTCAAATTTCAAACATCGATTATCGAGAAGTCGCTCGCGCTACGCGTCATCAAATGTCGCGACGTGAGTCAAAATAATCCGATTTAAATGATACATGCGCGTGCGTGGCCAAGTTTGAATTTTCATTACGATTTGGCCAATTACGCGCACGGATCATTTTGATTCATATCGTATAATTAAAATATTATATATATATATAAAGCTATTAAATAGTTTATATATATGTTATGTACACTTTAATTCATAATTAAATGGCTTTTACATAAGGTGTCTGATATTTATTGACACAGCGCACGTGTGTAGAGTGAACTAAACTGAATCGAGTCTTGTATTGAATGGATACGGCAATTTTTAATAATTAATAACTCGTTAATTATTGCAAAAATTGTAAAATAATACAGGACTTTTTGATTCAGTTTAGTCCGCTCTACTTGCACACGAACATTGTGTCAATAATTATCAGACACCCTGTATAAAAGCTATTTTATTCTCCAAAATCATATTTTTTTGAGTACGCTCCGGCCACTGGGTGATCGCCAATATTTCACATTTTAATTTTAATATACTTTTAATTGCAAGTAAATTATAAAAAGTGTTACTTTATTGAAAATATGACATAAAAAAGATAAACAACAGCGGTTATATTTTGGTCCATTTTAAAAATATCGGGCCCTGAATTTTCGTCTGATTGTAAGTGATCACCTTGTATAAAATAATATCCCAATTTTTTTTTATTTCATTTATCATATGACAAATTTCTCAAACGAATTAGCTAAAAGATAAAGGATGAGCTCAGGAATTCTCGAGCCTCTAGAAAAATTCTCTCTAAAAATTAAACCAATTAACACCCTGGAGAAATTTGCCGTATGAAAATTAAAATGATATTTCTTTTCAACTAATCATCGTCTATCTTATTTTGAGAAAGTCAAGATTACAATATAATATAATTACATTGGCCGGGTTTGTTTTGATGCTCGCAGCGCTTTCAACATTAGTTTATCTTTACATTATCTACATTTAAGAAATAATAAAAAGAGGCTGATGCTGAAAAGGCTGTGAGGGTCAAAACGAACCCAAGAATCGACCTTTGTCCTCTCGCCGACGTGAAGTTGGAAAAATAGAGAAGCGAGTAGCCGAGGCTTTTCTCTCTCCTTCTAAAAGAAGGTGCGACGTGCAATCGGAGAGCGCAATCTATACTCACCTCGTCTATGGTTGCTATAATAAGAAGAAGAAGCGAATCCGATTTTAACGTGGCGGCGCACTGTCAAGTTAACCTAATTGCGACGCGCCGTGGAACATCGCGCGACAGTGGAACGTGCACGACGAGATGTGAAGCCGCATTCCGCGCGTTATTGTGAGGGGATTGTACCTCTTTATGGGTCTTCGTTAGGAACGATCGTCAGGTGAGAGAGGGCCCGGTCATTCGTGGGAAATTCCGCGTGAGAAACACTCACATACGTTATTCCCGAAATTGTTGTAACTAACTACGTCACGTCGGTGGGGCGGCATGTGACCGCGGCGTTATCATGGCGGGAATTTCCAACGGATATTACTAACAGCAATTTTATGTGAAATTTTATACGAAATGAAAATTGTTTTATATATAAAATATAATAAAAGATGAAATATTTTTTAATAAGGATTTGCTTTGTTAGGAATTGTTCTTAACGAAGTTCTGCTATTATAGTCAAACTGTTCGTTCAAGAAATCATTTTTGTCTGAAAAATTAACAAATATAAAAATAATCAACATATAGTATCTTTCATCAGATGAATTCTTCATATTTAATAGAAATTTTAATAGAAATTGTTAAATGAAACAAGGAGGTATAATTTGCATTTTAATGTATTATATATTAATTTATGCAGAGTAACATGATGAAGTCCAACAAAAGCTTAAGTAACGGTGGACTGTGGGGAGAGTTGCCGGCGCGAGAGATGCTCAAGCAGGAAATAATAACACCGGATCTGATTGAAAATGTTTGGCGACAGGTCATGGACGACTCAAACAGCACTGACTGTGATTACCGGATTGATCGGCAACCTGAATACTTACAGTGAGTACAACATTGATGGAAATGTTGAGTTTAAGCTCTTATTAATCACCGTTAATATTGTTATTCTCATTACAGATTACCAATGGGAAATTTACATGTATTGAATACTATAAATTTTCATCAACAATTACGTACGATGGTAAAAGATTCAATCAGATCTCTCGATACAGTCATTTATGCTGATAAAATTATAACAATGTATCATTAATTTCTTTTATTTTTATAGGAAGAAGGAACCGTGCTTGAAAACATGACTGTCGTCGAATCACAAGATTCAACAGATACAAGTTCTAAGAGTCTATTTCACTTTCTGCCTTATCAGTCAAAAGGGTATTTTCTCGTGTCATTAACTTGTCTCATCGTTGCACGAGCAACGATGTTATCGCATTGATTATTGTAATTGCATTGATTAGCATAGTCGTATCGTTTCAGAAGTATGTTTAAGGATGGTTCTACCATACATCACTTGACGCCACAAACTGCACGAAATTTGCTCAGGCATGCCGTTACTACTTTGATAGCACACATAGGATTCGAAAACTCGTCGGATGTAGCTATAGAGACGCTCACTGATGTCACGGATCACTTTCTGCAGCGGATGACTCTTCTGTTGAAAGTGGCGAGCGAACAGAAGGATCACGGATTTCCTGTAAGACAAGAGAGTTACGCAATTTATTATTATAACATCTACGATTGTCTCTACATGTCAGACTTTTGTATTTATCAGGATGCTGTGGAGAGAGTGTTGCTGGAGACAGGCGTGGGAGGCGTGTCGGCATTGCACGATTACTACCAGGAATACGTCTTGAAGTTCGAGGAGAACACGAGGCGAAAGGTCGAGGAAACGATGGAGAAACAGAGGCAACTTGAACTTAATATTTATAGTATTAAATATTATGATCGCTTATTTGAGCCGTTATCGACACGATTATCTCGGGGGAAGAGGAAGGGGGAGCTGTATTACATGAAAATAATGTTCTTCGTCTTTTCAGGATGGTCCTGGACGAGGCGGCTAGCAAACTGCAATTCGAGGAGCTGGACGAGTTCGGCAACGTATATCGGGAAGTCCCGACGTTGCAGCTACTCGATCCTGAAATGGGATTCGCGCCCAGCTTGGACGCAGGCTTTCAAATGCTCTATAGCCTCGAACAGGACGAGTAGGCTTTTCCACGCGAGCGTTTCCTTCACGCTCCGGTCGCGGGCCAAAGTGATAATCTTGCTTCCAGATTGAATAGTGTGGAAGAGGAAGAGGTGAATGTAAACGATTCCCCGTGCGCGAGGCAATGGTCGGATGCACCTGCGGATAAAAAGAGATATTGACGGTGTCTTTTAACAAAGACTTATTTAAATAGAATTACAGTGAAATTCCCATTTGACAACGCGTTTCAAAATCGAAATAAAAAATTCGGTTCTTCTAAATTTTGTATTTTTTTGTATACTATATATATAGGATGTCTTAAAAACTGCCCATTACAAAATATTACTGCTTATCAAAAACTGAAAAGTTGAAAAGTTCTGAAATTTTTTTTATAATGCTTAATAGAGGAATAATTTTTGAGTAATGTCAATCTAATCAGCGTCATCCTTTAGTCGAGAGTGCACCATCAAACACGCACATATTCATCTAAAGAACAATGCTGATTTGATTAATTTTATTCGATAATTATTCTTTTACTAGGGATGATGGGTGGCTCTGTGCTAACCGTCCCCCTTAGGGTCGGTTTTTTCAACTTGGTAAACTACTACGAATTAAATCATATATTTGAACTTGTCTAATTTGAAGAAAAAACAACAGACATAATTTAATTATTAGCTTATCAAGAAATTAAAAAAACCGACCCTTAGCATCATTATTATTATTACTCTTTTATTAAGTATTATAAAAAAAATTCAAGACACTGAATTCATCATAAAGAAAAATGCTATATGTATAATTAGTGGAAACATTCTGTACGAGAACGAGGATGCAAACCCGAGAGTCGATAAGATAGACCATCTGTATTTGAAGATTACACGATAAATTGGTAAGGCAGAACGCGCACTGTCCAGCGCGACTCGTCGCGGACACTCAGCGCCCCTGCGGACTACGGAACGCTATCTGCGGTTCGCGCGTCATCGTTTACCCGCGATATAGTGCAATATACCTGTGATATAGTGCACCTCTTCCTCGTACGCTTCTTATTGCGCTCGTTACATACGCTTTTCCCGCTCCCGAATGCATCGTCACTGAGTGACCCCGCGGCGGCCGGAGCGTTTGCGTACCAGCTTTCGCCACGCGTCCCAGAATTACGTCGTGACGCGCGCTGACGACACGTCAAAAATGGCAGATTCTGCGCCCAGCAAGACCGACATCGAGGAAATTTTCAAGAGGCTGCGAGCGGTCCCGACGAACAAGGTTGGTGTTGGCGTGCGCGAACGTCGGCGAGCCGCGAGCGACGGACTACGCGGGGACGGTCGACGTCCGCCGGACGACGGGACGTCCGCGAGCGTCGTGCTGTCAGGCTTCAGCCTGCAGTTTCCCCGCGAAGCCAATCTTCCAGTCTGCATTATGTGCTGAAAGAGCATAATTTTTGAATTTCACGATTTCCTATATTTTTGAAAGCTAATGCTTCAAAAAAAGCTTGAAGAATTAATATTTCCTTAATTTTTCTAATTAATATTTATAAATCTTTATATACATATATTTTTTATATATGGGTAGAGGATGTTTTTTATATACATAATATAACAGAAAGAGAAAATTCAGTTGACGGCTTTTTTGACTGATTATCCAAAAAAAAAATCTTTATAAATCTCCTTTATAACCCTTATAATCTTTATTTGTCTATTACTAATAATCCTTTCTCCTGCCATCTTTTCAAAGAAAAAAGATTTCCGAGCGTTTCCCTAAAACCTTTCCGACACAATGAAGGATTTACCTGAATAGATTTAGGATCTGTTGCAAGGAACCGATTTGTCACTTTATCTCTTCTAGATGTCTCTGAAACTTGTGAAAAAAATCATCTATCACTACTTTTTTTGCTATTGAAATGCATCAAATTTAGTATTTTAATAAAATTCCGATCCTTCAAAGATCCTTGAGTTTCTTATGGTGCGTTCGGGGAGACACTATTAGCACTATCACTATCAGTCTATTTTTGTTCTATTTTTAGTGAGTAATGAAGGTAGACTGATGTTGATAGCGCTAATAGAGTCTCCCTGAACGCACCCTTTGTTTCACTTGTAGCAAACACCTGTTTCAACACATGTCAAATGTATTATTGTCTGAATACCTGAATGCAGAAGACAGTTTTTCTATTATTTTTACCTTTCAACACGTTGACTGCTACGCTGAATTTATTCCAAAATCTTGCTAGATCACACTTGTTAGAAATCATGATACACTCCGTTTAAAATTCAAATTCAAATATATATTCCTTAATTCTATCTTGTTTTGTCTAATCTTTGCTCCTTCGAACTATTATCTACAATGTTAGAACTGTAATGAAATGTATGTCATATGCATATCTTATATATTGATGATGTGGCAGCCAATGTATTAAAATTTCTATTGTATTATGTATATGTAACAATGTATACCGCAATTACAGGTATTACATCTTTGTCTCTTTCTCTTTCAGTCATGTTTCGATTGCAACGCCAAGAATCCGGCATGGGCCAGTGTAACATATGGCGTCTTCTTGTGCATCGATTGCTCGGCAGTACATCGCAGTCTGGGAGTGCATCTCACCTTTGTCAGATCCACCCAACTTGACACAAACTGGACATGGTTGCAGCTGAGAAACATGCAGCTGGGTGGTAATGCCAATGCTGTTAGTTTCGATAATTTGTAATATAAATAATCCCATGGAGAAGACTTAGTCAAGAGCTCATGTCTCGCGTTACTGTTCTCCAGAGAAAATTCTTCACGCAACACAATTGCACCACGAACGATGCCCAGCAGAAGTATAATTCACGTGCGGCTATGCTATACAGGGAGAAATTGGGCCAAGCATCTGCGCAAGCGATGCGTCGTTACGGCACAAAGGTATTCACGTAGAATTATCGAATCGATATTCGAGATACTAGAATACTAGAATATCGTTAGATGCGTCTTAATTATATAATAATTATAGGTTTCCCTTCCTACGTCAAAAAATAAAACAATGGTGAGCTGAGTAAATATTTCGAGAAATCAAACTACCCTCTTTTTTTTGCAATTCTAACGTCCGCTTATGACATCTTGCCAAAGCTTATTTTACTTCTTGTAAACGTAGATGTATCCTTATCATGCAATCGGCGCACAGTTCTCCATATGTGATAATCCACAATTGTGCAAATATTTATGTGCTTGATTGTTTACAAAAATGCTATCCATCTTTACGATTATAATGGACTCACTATCAAAATCCTGTCCGACGTACATATGCATTTTCAAGATGTGTGTTTTAAAATGTATTTCAGTACATACAATATTTGTTCCTTTTGATTGTTGCGTTTAACAATCTGTACAGAGTGTTTGTAAAATGTCTGGACAAACTTTACAAATGTTTTATTTTATTTCAAATATCCAAGAAAATATTTGCAAATTAGTAAAAAGATTTTATCATAAATTATCGAATATTAGCATCAGGTGCTGCAGCTGACTTAAACAAAAGCCGAAATAGTCAATAATGATAAGCATGTAATAGTGTAATGGGAGTGTGCACTAATAAAGGTAAAGTTTGGCCAAGAATTTTAAACATCCGCATTTGAATCTGATCATTCCTTTTGCAGCTGCATTTGGAGGAAGAAATCGTGTCGGAAGAAGCGAACGAGCCGGATTTCTTTAAGCAACACGAGAATTTAGATACACTACAAAACGAAATGATAATTCCGACAGAAGAAAAGGCATTCCTCATATCTAATACAGTGTCAAGCAATGAAAGTACAGAAAAAAGTGCACCGGAAGTCGCCTCTAATTCCTTAGAACCTTCTGTAAAGCTTTTTGATTCTACCTCAAACAATGTGCAGTCTGAAAGGAAACCTACTATAGGCTGCAGAACAGTTCAATCCAAACGTCCTGGCGGGGTAAGTTTTTGATGGACAGCAGTAATGAAATTGTATTACAATTATTGCGTCTTTAAATTATAGCTAGGGAAAAAAACTGGAAGCTTAGGCGCTCAGAGAGTCAAAACCAATTTTGACGAATTGGAGAAAACTGTCGCAGAGGCGCATAAGTTGGCGCAAGAAAAGAATAAAGAGGTGACGAAGGAGGAACAAGAAGAACTCGCCACCCGTCTAGCCCAGCGGTACGAACAAAATTTGAGCCAGCAGGCCAAGAAGGTGGAAGAAAGAGCGAAGCATCTGGATCCGTTGAAGGCTACACAGGCGGAACGTCTTGGAATGGGATTTAATGCACGAAGGTAATAAATATTTTCATATTTTGTAACATTTGTTTAATAAATTTACTTATATGTTATTTTCCTTTTTTGTCTTTTTTTTTTAGTGGTGCGAGTCACTCTGCACTTGGCGACATGAAGACAATAACGCAGGAGTCGAAAGTTATAGCATCAACGGAAGTGCATTCCGGAGAAACGGATACTTTCTTCACCTTAGACGAGTTTTATTCTGTTTACGCTAATAGCAAGCCGTCCTCGCGTAGCGAGGAAATTGTGGTCGTGGCGGAACCGGAACCGCCCAAACGATTAACTCCCTCCACTCGAAGCACATTCGCCAAGAGCGACGTGAAAGTTTCGTCTACCTTCGAGGGAGAGGCTCAGAAGAAGTTTGGGAGCGCCAAGGCTATCAGTTCAGAGCAATACTTTCAAGACAGTACTTCCGACAATGCGGTAAGCGCAAACTTTCCTGAAAAATGTCTCTGATTAAGATTATTGGTGTGTAGGGTACACACCACTCTTATAATTACTTTTCAACGTCTATTTCTGAATTTTCAGTGGGAACGTAAGAATAATTTGCGCCGTTTCGAGGGCTCGTCCAGCATCTCGTCGGCCGACTACTTTGGCACCGAAAGCCCAACCTCGCCCACATCTTCGTTATCCATGCGCCTGACTGCGGGAAGAGCCGGCGTCGTCGATCTCGACGATGTCCGAGAGAGCGTGCGTCAGGGTGTAAACAAGGTTGCTGGAAGGCTCAGTTCACTTGCGAACGCGGCAGTCTCCTCTATACAAGATCGTTATGGACTTTAAATTAAATCTATCGCATTTTACGAGAACTGTTATGAAATACTTATCCGGACCCGGTTTTGTCCATTGTTCAGAGTTGTAAATAAAAGCTTCTAATTGAGCTTCCGCGTAACTTATTCTTCGGATGTGTTGCGCACGGATATATACATATATAGATATATATTCGTACTTTTATGAACGATGAACCGGTGAACGAGTGCAATGTAAAAGTTACGCAGAGTGAAAATATAAATACAATGTATTTTATAAACACGTCTGCCTCGTCACTTTATAATAGATATATTGCGTAATATATTGCATAACAAACATCTCTATATCAAAACTCACGTACCAATATGAGGATGAAAGTAAAATGCCCACAATAATTTAGATAAAACATGATAAAATGTCGCTAGAGCCTAAAACAGTTATAGATCTATATCCGGCGGTGGCGGCCTTTCGCATCGCGAGGCTAAGTGAAAACACGGTTTCCCATGGAGAAAGCACACGAGTATCACTGTCATGTTGTCGCAGCCGGTGCCCATGAGGGCGTCTGGCGCTAGGCAATAGTTCAAAAGTTCCTCGCATATCTCCTCAGGATGTATTGAGACGTTCGATTCGTCGTTGCCGACTTTCGCATGTGCCAAACGAGGTCTCACGAATTGAACCACTTCCTCGCTTGTCATCACGTCCCAGATGCCGTCACACGCCAAAACGACGAATTCCCAATCCTCATTAACGGTAAATTGTTGTACCTCGGGAAACGCTGTGAATTTAAAATTATTTAATGCGAAAGTTTGATATCATCTATCTCGTTATTTTAAAAAAATAACAAAATTGGCTTTGAGAGTTAAACGCGGTATTCACAGTGTATGTGAGTTAATATTAATTGGTACTCGATTAACAGTTTTATCTATCTATATTAGATAAATCATAAGTTGAATTAATAATTCTACATTACATAAACTACAAGTCATGTTTCGACTGCACTTTGAGTCAACGAGATTTCTCCTCAGCGAAATTTTTAACTTATTTTTCACCGCGTCACTAAGGATAGCTCAAAATGGAGCTGAAATGACTTATATAATACAGAATTATTAATTGAACACTAATTAATATTAACTCACGTCCTACAAACTGCATTCGACTCTTAAAGTCGATTTGATTACTTTTAAAAATTTTAAATGTCAAGAGTTTAATTAATTATTTATTTTGTTATTACCGGTCACGATCTGCTCCTGCGGCGATTTACGATCGTTCCGTTTAAATATAAAATCCCCGAGGGCACGAGACAACGCCAGATTACCGTTCACTCTTTTATACTCGACGAAACCGCCCGCAGCTTCGATACGCTTACGCTCGTCCTTCAACGTGGGCTTGTGATCTCGACTGAGAGGAATCGCCCTGCCGTTGATACAGGCCACCGCTCTGCTATCGCCCGCGTTTGCCTATAAAGCTTTTCTACTGGTCAGGGATTCGGACGTCAAGGTGCATGGCGGAAATAAGAGATAGATGACTTACGCTATACAGAATGTTATCCTTGATAAGGATCGCAATAACAGTCGTCCCGGCATGTTCGTCCCTAAGCTCAGTGTTATTCTGCATTGTCTTATCCAATTCCAGAAAACCTTGTTGTATACCCGTTACGATATCGCCTTCCTTGTACTCGCTCCTTTTTATGATATATTCGTGAAGATGCTTTCCAGCGTATTGTGCCATGGCCGCACCTATAAATATGTAAAATAGTGACTATATTGATACACGAATTTTTTACAAGTCTACTTCTACTGTTACTTGAATAAATCTAATTATAAAGAAATTAGACTCGTTATGTGCAAATTAGAAAGATAATGGGCCAACTATGCGAGCAAAAGTTTAAACTTTATTGTACATATTAAATATTAACGGTGATGTTTAAATTGATTCATCTAGTTTTAACTTACTTATTCTGTTTAATTTTTAATTATAGTGTAACAAAGAATATTAAGACTGCGGTCCACTTGAATTTGCGCTATAAATACTTTGAAGTTTTTTTCTTCTTTTTTTAATTTAAAGAAATAAGGAGAACCATCAAGTGGACCATAGCCTAAGTTAAGTTGAAAAGTCTACTAGTCTGTAAAACTGGCTGATTTGGGCCTAGCAAACCCACAGATTTGAGCTCACTACACTGCAGATATAAACAAACATACTTAACATACACACCTTTGTACACGCTAGTCTAAAGGTGTAAGTTCATTAGTGTTAGGAGTGCTTTGTGCTCGTATGAGCACTTTGGCACGTTACATACAAAAAAAAAGAAAAACTTCTACTATTATATTATCTCATTATTTGAGAATAAATACTTTATATTAATTTTAATACATCCTCCTTCGTTTAATTCATATAATTGGAGTCTTTGTCTTTCTATTTTTGCATTGAATAAATCTATTCCGTATCTGGTACTTACCTCCGTGTCCATCGTATACGGCGAAGAACGCGGTGCTTGGGTCACTGGGTAAGGAAAGTATATGCACATGCGAATCCTCCATTTTAATACGCCACCCTTGCATGCAAGAGCTACCCACTCGATAATTGCTGTCCCGACAACAAGCCGACTTCTTCTTCGTTATCGGTTCGCTGAGCGTCTGCCCCATTTTCTCTTCTCAATCGATATCAAACCTGTTGGCGAATAACGCGTGATTTTAATAGAATATTTATTTTGACGGCCAGTGAGTCAGAAATTAAATGAATTCAGGCGTAACGCAAATAAATCAATTTCAATGATAAATTCCAGAATTTTGCTCCAACTCGACTTACGTCAAATGTCGTCGTTCTAGGAGTTCGGATTTAAACGCGATTCACTCCGCTCCAGTTTCATAACAGCTTTCCATACAGAAATGCGTCAAGATGCGCGTAACGTGCGGCTAATTTGTCGTCAGCTCCGCCCCGTGTTGTTCTCCGTGCTTCCCATTCGGCCATGAGAAACAATGCGCGTAACGTCGAAACAGACCAAGCAGACATCGACCGAGATAAAACAGCTGATCCGGCTTAATGACGTCACGAGACACGTCGTCCTTTTGCACCTGTGGATATAGGAATATAGAGGCTGCGTTCCGTGGTGCTCGTGACACGACCGAACCAATCACAGGCCAAAGAGCCTCCGACGCAACGCGATCGCAACCAATGGCTGGCCAGGGATCTTAGATATAAGAACTGACTTGACGCGACGCGCGTGATGCGCTCAGTGAGAACGCACTCTGAAGGATAGATACGAAATATATAAAAAAACCGATATAAAAATTTAGAAATGGACAGTCGTACGATGGAAGCAATGGCAGTTGAACTAGTGGCTTAATTTCATCAGTATTATCAATTAATATAACTTATTAATCATAATTGTATCACATTGTTGAAAGTAGATTCTTGAACCTAACCTAATTTTTTTACTGCTCGAAACGTAAACATTTCTTTCAAACGTTTACGAGAACAATTAAATTCGTAAATTGAATGAGTAAGTTTGTTTTGTAAGTTCAAGATTTACAGTCAAAAAGTGAAACTTGGTTCACGTCAAAAATTTAATTATGTATTCATACTTCTCACTTATACTCCAACCTTTTTATTACTTTACTTCTGTCTTTTGGTAACAATTTCTTCCGTCACAATTTAATACCTTCTTTTCTTTGTCTTTCACCCCTCTTTTTTTAAATATATTTTGTTTTTCTATTCAAAAGTTTCTTAATACCTTTTTCTCCTAATTTTCACCATTTCTTATGTAGTCCTTCTATGCTTTTTCTTAAATTTATAAATTATTTTTTTATCACCTTGCAATTTTAAATTCACAAATTAATTTTCTTAAAAAAAAAACGCTTGTATAAATATAGAGAGTATAAAATATTTGTCATATAAATAGCATAATAAAATTTAGGAAAGTAATCACATAGTTAATTTAAAATTTAATGCGCATGGTATTATTTGTTATTAGATGTAAAATATCAATCTGTAAAAGAAAACATGAATTTGAATAAATTAGTTTTAAAGGCTACAACATTTTCCCACATTTAACATGTGGGAAAATCTATATAAATCCACATATCCTTCTTCACAGATGAATCAAATTATTCGTGATAATTTTTTTAGAAAACTCAATTTTTATAGAAACTTAACATATAACAAACCTTTCCTGTAATTTCAAAGGTTTGGAATTAAGAAGATCGAAAAGAAACAAATACGTATTAGCTGGATTTGATACCATTTTTGAGATCAGCATAGGATACTAATTCGAGAAGAATGGCAGGAATTAATTGTGCAATTTCAACACGCTCACGTCAATTATTGCGGCTACACTTGAAAGGTATGAGCTCGCAAACGAATGGATATCAGCGATTTCATCTGATCGCTGAAATAATAAAATATCCATTTGTAATGGTTTCATTGATAGTTTTCTTTCTTTCTTAAAAGGATTAGCATGTCCATTTTCATCTAAAAGCAAAGACGAGGTCAGCGAGAGTCCAAGATTACGTGAATTCAGGAAAAAATTGCGCGAACGTGCCCCCATAGGTATGTTACCGCACGCAATAGCTTGTAGACCTCTCTCTCTCTCGAATTCATCCGCAAGAAACAAATTTTTTTAATCGAACTTTGAACGTAACAGAGAAATTGGACGAGTTGGAAGAAGGCAAGCATCCTTATCAAGAGAAGGAACCCCTGAAAGCGTTCCCGAACAACACGAATCCAAAAACGGGCGAAGTAGGAGGTCCCCGTGGACCAGAGCCGACTCGTTACGGCGATTGGGAGAGAAAAGGCCGCGTGTCAGACTTCTAAATCATCCCTGATTTAGGAATGGTGCAATCTGTTAATAACAATTAGAAACTACAAAATATTAGCTAATTAAAATTTAAAAGTTATACAATATCATAAAAGTTGCTTTATCAAATTAATTGACATATATTATTTTGCCAATTAAGTGATATTGCAGATTAATTGACGTATCTATTATAAAAACGATCTTGTAAAAATTTTAATAAAATTTAGCAAATTCTTATCTAAATGCAATGTTAGCTTAAAATAGCACAATTGAATTAATCATGTAAGAATTTTTAGCATAACAACCGATATTTTATTTAGGTCTTGAAAAATTGAAATAAATGCGGAATAAAATTGAGTTTTGTTAAAAAATGTTTTAATAAATTTCTCGCGAGGAAAAACGAATTGTATATATAATATAGTCACACATTGCCGACAGTGTTTTATTAACAAAATTAGCAATTATCACGTCAATGCTTTCATTACAGACAGCTGCGTGTAATTCCTCGCGAAACATTTGCACGATGATTCGCATAAATCATATTCTGACAAATTTACAAATAAGAAGTTGCAGACGATTTGTCACAAGTAAGTTAAAATCGACGCTACAGGATATTTTAAGCTCGAACTTGAAATGGTTTTTTTGCGAATACAATTATTGTTTTTTGCTTCAATTTATGTAATCTTCGTCCCTTTGGGGTTAAAAATTGAATGAGTGATACGTTCAGGTGCTTTTTTCTTGAAATCGAAGACTTTAAATGAACCCACGAAGAACAACCGAGAGTCACCACGAATGAAGCAGTTCCATGAAAAACTTAAATTGCAGCCAATACCAAGTATGCAATAGCAATTAATAAAAATGAATATAGTGCACAAAGATTAATAAGATATCTTTTTTTATAATAATGAAATATAAACTTTTATAAGAAATTGACTACGCTTGGAGCTTCAAGAATTTGTTTTACTGACTGATTCTTTTCTATTTGATATGTAGAAGTGGAACCGCGAGAACGATTCGTGGACTTAGTATTAGTGAAAACTGATCCGAGAACTGGAGAATTGACAACAGATAGCGAGGACAATCCTACGAAATGGGGAGATTGGCAGCACGGCGGAAGAGTCAGCGATTTTTGAAACTGAGACGTCGTGCATATCTTTCTTTTTATCGAATTTCTATAAATAATGTATTCAAAAAATCCGGAAAAAATCCTCACTCCTCGAGTTACAATAATCAATTTACCTTTATAACTTCGTCGAAAATTAATCGGATTTAATTTGTTCGATCAGCGCTAAATAAAATGGCATGAATCAAGATTGTTTCTCTATGTGAAAAAAATATAAAAACTGTTAGGCATATAATGTAGGAAAGCACTTATATTACACAACGAAAATTGTATAAAAGTGAGGTAATAAATTACATTTATACAAAAAGCGAACCTTTTTGCCGAACCCGAGTAAGTTTTCAGAAATTACTACAAATTTATTAGTAACGGCATTCCACGTTTGGCATTATCAACTTCACACGACTTCCTTTTAGAAAGTCTGGCACTGTGGCAACTTACACAGAAAACTTACGTCATAATGCACAGATCATCAATACATTACATATACAAAAATATGTAATACTTTGTCCAATACTGAATACCGTATGTTAAAATGACAGACGTTTTATACATCAAAACGGTTAAATTTCTCACTACTACCAAGTAAAATGAATATAGAACTAAATCACTAACTTGTCAAAATGTACCATGTAGCAAAAGATCGAATGTGTAGCTCCGTTGACGAGTGAATTTAAGATCGATCCACACTCGTTGGTGAAACGTCCGTAGCAGCGAAAATTTATTTAGCCAAGATATATAATAAATTTTCAGAATTAATGCTAAGCAGTTCATGTAGAAAAGAAGCGTAGTTAATTCTACAAATATATCGTATCAAGAAACATATGTACACGACACTGTAGTAAAAATTTCACTTTGTATTTGCCAGTATGTACGTTTTCAAAATTTTTCCGATCGTATCGAAAATTCTTAAAAAATAATGTACTACGAGGTTACATTGTTGCATACGAGACGCAAGGTTCCATCCTTTTTTTTCGCCTATTAATCAATAGCAGATAGATCATTTGATTAATCTCACTGTCTCCTCAACGTCTTCTGAGAATTATGAAAGCAGCACTGATAAGAGAGCGCTACACCAGTTGTGTTATCAGTACGCTGCCTCGCAAATTTCTTTCTATATACATATATAGCTTCCCAATACGTGCGTTTCTAATACAGGAAGAGTTTCAGCTTTCGTATTTCCTAATACAAGAATATGTATTGCGCTATACAGAACGTATAAAATTTTGTTTGAAAAGTGAAAATGAAAATTAGCAGACATATTTACACATGGTCTTCTATATAATACGATTTTCTTTTATGTACACACATATAGTCCTAAGCACTGATTAAAAGTACTCTCAAAACAGAATTTAATTCAGAATAAAAAAAATTTAATATTTTATTCACAAAAACAAAGTCTTTCTTGCCAATCGTATGAAAAAAAAAAAACTATATTAAATGCCTGAGCGATTCGAATAAATTTCAAACATGGTTAATAATAAAATGTAAAATACTTTTGCTTAAAAATAAGAGTATTAATATTTGATTTTTTTTAAATTTAATTTTAATAAGTTTGGTGAGATATCTCACTTATTAAAATTAAATAAAGAAAAATCAAATATTAAGAGGACGAAAGATCTATACATAAATATTGGTTTAATCGATTGTATACCGTCAGTCTTTCATCATTCTAGCGTCAACGGGTCTGTTTAGTGTAGGATGCGTCGCACATTTAAAAATTATAAATTTTAACAATTTATAAACTATAAAGTTTTATTGATGGCTAACACATCCCGCATCATCATGTTTCTGAGTGTCCACAAGGCGTTTACCACATTCCCATGGTTCCCAACGCCGTTTCCCAGCCATTCGGCGGGCAGCTTCGTCACGTCGGGGATCTGCGTATTATCCGGATTGGCGTTCATCTGTTTATCCCAATTTGATATGTAGCGATTCTCTACATTTAAACCTTCGATGTACCTACGAGCGAAAGAGAGCGCTTTAGCATGTCGTCAAAAGATAAATCTTCCACGAAGTATCTAGTAGCTGAGCCTACCTCAAATAGGCGTCCGAATGCAATACGCGACTTGGCCTCGGTGGTACCGCGACGAACATCGGCTCCGGTTGCTTAGCGGCGGGTACACTGCTAGTCTGAGTTGCGGCCGCTGAAGTTTCTACGTGAAATGTGTTTTTCCCTTATTCATATCGCGCTAGCATAAAATTTGAACTTAATATATAATTACCTGTCTCCATCGGTGGCAGTACCGTGGGTCCTTTCGACGCCATGTAATTCCTGCGGGAATGCAATCGTATCGTTTATAAAAGTGTATTCTACAAAACGACGTATAAAAGGGGGGAAAAAAGAGGACGATTTCTTACTTGCTTCTCTCGGAAGGTGGTATGATGCGCCCGTGCGACTTGAGAATGTGCACCTCCTTAACGTGTCTCGCGAGTCTCTGCACGCTCGGGAACGGTGGGACAGATTTCTTCGTTCGACCGCAGCCTCGCCACTGGCACTGATACTCTACGTCTGTAACATCGATAAAACGTCAGTCACAATTTAATCCTTTCGCGACGTCGTGACGCTGCGACCGCACTCACCGCTAGGAGCGTTTGTAAACGACGATTGCACGTGCCCGTTCTGCTCTGCGATGCAGTGATCGATGCAGTCCGTCATGTCCTCGAACTGCCAGTCGCAATTGTCCCAGCAGCACTCGTACACGACGTCCTGCGTGGCGTTCGTGCCCACTGAAGTCGTGCCCTTCAGCTGGCCGCCATCCTCGTTCATCTTTATCGCCCGCTCTTCCCAAGCTTGCTTCTCTCCCGCCGGCAATTTCCTCCACTAGAACGAAAGCGATTGTACGTTTCAACGTGATCAATCCCGTTACGTTACTCGTAAACCGTGGCAAACAGTTGGTAAAACCATTTTGTTGTTTTAAAAGTGGTTCGACGAACTGTTTCAATGACTACTCTCTTCTTCATGGAGAGATTGGCTAACGCAGATAACGTTTACACGCCAAGAATAACGATGTTATAAATATATAAATTAATGCGCAGACGATATAAATTACAATGCGACATGTGCAGAATTTAAATATGCAAGTAGAAGATTACATTATGTACATGTAATAAAAGAAAAAAGAATACAAAAGACGCATTATTTTGTACAAAAGATATTTATATTTATACAAATAGAAAGTAGCCATTGCAATATAATTTATTTGGATAAAGGATCAAGTATGCTGAATAATGTTTCAACGACAACTGTAAGCAAAGTGATCTTTGTATGTATATGATCACTCATTCACGTTTTTCATTCATCGTTTTTGTCTCATCAAATAAATATCAGATGATCAGTTTCACATAGTTCAACAAATTTGATGCTTGAACGAAGATCATCGTGTACGTAGATCAATCATGTATGAGAAAATTTATTCTGCATACGTTCCTTCATCGAAACTGCATTGTAATAAACTAAAAAATCAACAGTGAAAAAGAAATAAATACCTCGTTGCCAACAATTCTGCTAATCTCTCCGAAGGACGATTCAGGATTGTTTTGTGTAATCTGCGTTCGCATTTTACTCGAATACAAAATATAGCCCGTAACTAATTTCTTACCCGTCGTTTTCTAAACAGAAGAGAAAACACAAATTATAATGTCACCGTGTTCATGTGAACGAGCAGTATTGCCTTTAAACATCTCTCAACATCAAATTGTCGATCTATTTGTTAAGACAGGTGGTGTTTTCAAACGGTGCAGAGAAACGAAAAGAGGTATGTATGCTGGCATATTTCTCTAAATTAAAAAAAAGAAAGTGAAATATATATAAACAAAATATGACGTGTGACAATAATTGGTAAGAATGAAAAAAAATTAAAAATAAAATGGTCACGTTAAAGCCTACCTTCTTAGTCGACACAGGTGTCTGAGTATTGGAGAGCACCGGTTGAGCTTCCGTAGATCCAACGGATGGTGGACCACCAGCATCCATGCTGTCTTCCCCAACTCCTACTCCCACTCCCACTCCTAATCCTACCCCCATGCTTAGTACATCTGGTTCCAGCTTCGGTAACAATGGTGACGCTTCCTACACCATTTATGCTTATGTTACCTTCGTTATCCCTTACTACCGATCGCGAAATATTTATTTTCGCGACTTTCTCCAGTAGTAAAAGTTGGTACATAATAAAAGGAACGTCATCCCTTCTTTCGCATCCAAAGAAAATCAATCGCGATATTCTCCCACTTTAACGTTTTACGTTTTATTCCGTATATTTAATCTCTCTTTCTTTCTCTCTCTCTCTCTCTCTCTCCCTTTTAAATGTAACCGATGTAAAATCCATTTCTTTTTTTTTTTCTTTAATTCGACACCATCAACATATGTATATCGATATACGTACATGTAACGTATATATACAGTCACAACATGTGTAATTATTAATTGGAACTTTTTGCATAAACAGATTAGTTGATATGTATACTCTCCAAAGCGAATTCTTCATTCTTACATTAGTTGGATTAGAATGACATGGAAGCAAGATTTTTCGGTGGTGTGCTTTGCGTTCGTATAACATACTAGCGATAAACCCAACAGGTGCTCTGATTCAAAATTGTCGGATGAAACCGCTCGAGACACAAATACTAACACATAAGTTACATAATCAAAACAAAAGAAAAAATGAATATGCCGGCATAGATCGAAAACATGCGTGTAAATGCATTCTGTTGATATAACAAAAATACTTTTGTATCACACGCAAATAATTCGATTGAATTGAGATCGATGGAAAAAGCATGTTTCTCCTTTCGTCTTTTCGCGAAATCGGACATACTTGACGATCAGACTTTTGCTATATCAGTTTGCGTGTGATCTCTTGAAGGAACGTGCGATTGCAGATTATTACGTTACTAAAAAAAAAGTAAGATATAAAAATTTTGTGATTAGTAATTACCATTTCAAATTGAGCTGAGCTGGGCGTAACGGACTTGACTTGACTTTGCGTCTGAGCCACGTCGCTCGAAACCTATAACACACACACATGACATGCAAAGCAAATAATCTCACAGTTAGTCGCGTAGAATAAAAGAAGAACATATCCTATTATTCGCCGAGTAGATTGAATATGCATTTATGTTAGTTAATGTATTTAACTCCCATACATACCTTCGCAGGATTGATAGGCCTTCGGAAGAAATAGATCTCGTCCTCGGTCACCGCCGACGAGTGATTGAACTTCTTTAAACCTTCTTGGCTAAACTTTTTTATCAAATTCTTACTTTCGTCGTAAAATGATTCGCAAATGTACACATCATCCTCCAGTATCTCCGTCGGCCTGCCTGTATAATTCATCCAAATAAGGTCAATTCGCTTTGAAATTTAAACTCATTAAACGGGAACAATGAACACTCACTACATATATATTCTCCATAATCAAGGACGGCACACTTTCCAACAATAGCTACAATAGGATGAGTACCATCTACAGTAGATAAAAACAATTCTTGCTTATAAAATAATTTCGTAGGCGTATGTGGCACTTCTGTAGGCATCAATAACCATGGGCCTTTGAAATAACACTTCCCACTGAAAACGCAATGCGACACATTACATATCACATAATATAAACATTCCAGTAATATATAAAATAAACATTTTGTTACTTACTCTTTGGTTGACCATATAGAATCGACTTGGGCTATTTGCTGCCTGCCTCCGTCTGTCGCTACATAAACGAAATCGCCGCTTTTCACAGATCCCACGCATGTGCTGTACTGTTCGTAATATGTGTTCTCTGTGTCTTCCGGATTATATACTATCACATTCTGCAAGACAAAATATGTTAAAAATAATTAAAATAATTAGAAAGAGAAAGAGTTAGCATTTTTAGCAAGTGAAGAAGCTATTTTAATCAACTACTAACAGGTCTTTCCTTTTCCATCAACTTTTCTCCCTCTTCCAACTCGGCGATTTCTTCTTTATGCTTCTCCAGTCGTTCTTTATATACCGATATTACTCGTTTCGGTTCTAACGGCTTTTCTCTGGGAACCAATGTCAAGTGATCGGGATCGAAATTCCAGACCTTGATTTTCTTGAACGCTCGGGCTTTTGTGGAATAACGCGATTCGCATACAAAGACGTCTTTTTCCTGGAACCCTTCGGGCTGCATTCGAAAATAATCCTTTACACTTAGAACGCAACATCTGCCGGCTACTTTTGCTAAAGGTACCGCTACATGAGCGTCGCTCTTAAATAATTCCTTGTCCAGGAACTTTCGCGACGCGACATGATACGTTTCGCTGGGTCTATAAAATAAATTCCCGTATAACATTTGCTGACCATCCGCGTTGGTCCAAAGCCTTTCTATGAGAACCACGCTATATTCCATGCCTCTCTCGGTAGGCTCGATGTACGTAAAGTCACCGGCCCTGTATACTTCCTGATTGAAACTCATAGATCCTCCATTATCAGTATTGTTCGTATCTATATTCGTACTTGTTTCTGAGTCCTATAATAAATTTTAATTTTAAATTATATAGAAAGTCTCATAACAAGAAGCAGTTGTCAAACTCGAAAATGCAATACATTTCGTATAAAACAAGATTAAACTTACCTTTGTCTCATTTCCATCGCAGCTTTCATCTTCGTTAGGTAAATTTAATTCTTGCTGCTGTTTTATTCTCTTAAGTTCTGCTACCTGAGTAGATAACTCCAGAAGTGTATAATTTAATGCGGGCGACTGTAATAGTTCTCCATTGCGAGTCACATCATCGCGAGTGCGTAGGAAAAATGCCTGGAGCTCCACGCTGTCCTCGAACGGTTGCGAATCCGTGCGCGATAATCTCCGTGCTCTCTCCAAGCACGTGAAAACATCTTCTTGGAATCGATCTAGCCTTTTGTAAACTCCTCTATCTAATCTCCTTTTAATCAAATCTAACGACAGTCCTCGAACCCTGTTTTTTAACATGTGAAAATATCGTTTTATACGCATTTTAAAACCCGAATAAAATTTTTTTAGAATCTTTCTTGTTATACCGCCCCACTGATATTTCATCTATCTATTATACGATATCTATTATATGGAATTATTTATACATAAACATTTATTAATATTAATAAATATTAATTATTAATTATTAATATTAATATAAGCAAATAATATTAATAAATGAACAAGCCAATGATCTTCAACTCTAGTAATAGAAGTAATAAATGAATCAACAAATCAAAGTTCAGGATTATAATGCAAAATATCAGAAGAACATATAATAAAAAATATATATGTGGATCGGTACAACGAGAAAGCTCTTAAAAACCTTTCTAATAAAAAGATTTGATAGTGTATTCCATACTTTTTGCCATCGACGATATCATGCTCCGGCAGCTCCGCCATGGAATCGGAGTAACATCTTCCCTCCTCGTCTTGGTGATTGTAAAGCGCGGTGAATATTGTTGCCAGCATCTCTTGAATGGCAGCCGACACGTCAGGTACACTTTCCTCATCCTCGCTCAGTTGCAGTTTACTTTGCAGCACTAATCTTTGAAGTATCAAGGCGTCCTGAAACATTGGTTATACATTGTCACTCGCCGTGACACCTGCACCCGCAATCACGCTCTGACAAAAGAACTTGTAGCAAGTGGGTATTGAAAAATATATATATAAGATAATATCCGGACAAGATTATATGCGTCTGTTTACTTCTGTCTCGCTCTTTTTGCTTCTTTTTATGTGCGTATCCAATTCCTTGTCCCTCAACAGCCGTATAAAACACGGCCGCACTTTCAGCGGATTTTGCGCCGCGTTACCGTGTGACGCATTCTGATTGCTCGGCGCGAACATTCTCGGCACTTGGGCGCGCACGCGATCGAATTCGCCACGATAGTTTCGGAAGCACGCTGTGCGAAAAGCTTGGAAGATCGCGATAAAAATACGCTAATCGCTAACAAGGTTAATATGTATGAACATCGTGCGGGCGATCGATAAATTATATATACAATTGCTAAAATTTTATACAATGTCGCGCGCCACGTATCTCACGAGGATAGGCCGAGCATTGTTCGAATAAAACAGCCTTGTATGAACGGGATGAAATAAAAGGCGGAGGAAGCCTCACGTAACCTCCAAACTTCGAACCGTAAACAGATTGGGCTTTCCATCTTTTACCGCGAAATTTCAATTGGAGCCTGCACTCCATCTCGATTCGAGAATTTGTATTTCGTATTAAAATTTTCGACTAAAATTTATCAAATTTTTGAAAACGAAACTTTAAACTTTTTCCATTTTTTTTAAAATTAAATTAATATCATCAGATAAATTATCAACATTTTTTATCTTCTTGTACTAACTTGTAAGAAAAATTATAATTATGACAAAGACAAATATTCCAAGATGTATTAAAAACCAGTTTTTAACAAAACATTTCTAAAATTCTCTTTTCTAGTTTCTAAAATCTCAGAATTAATACGCTTAATCTTCTTGATAATGTTTAGGAAATATTCATCAGAAACCATGATTTTAAATAGAATTGTATGTTGTTAATTAAATAATACTTTTGTAATTTATAGGTGTAATTTGTCATTTATAGGTGGAGAATCTCATCTTAAAACGTCATGCATTAAATATCTTACAACGTAAAAATGCTCTAAAGGTAATTAAACTTTGCAACTAAAGATTAACATGCAAACAAATAGTTACATATTATTTACTTTTGATCAACTGCAAATTACTTGATTTTGCAGCTAAAATCTTGAAATTTTTTATTATCAATATTAATTATATTAAAATTAATTATAATTTTATTATCAATAATATAGCTTGATGATATATGTACGTTCTTTAGCAATTCAGATAATATATATTGCTATATATAATGTTTATGAAATAAAATACCTTTACTATACAAACCTTGTATATTTGCGAGTCCGGCTCGTTATATTTGCAAGCGTTGTCAAACATTAATATAAAATCGGACACCAACTCGTCCAAATTGTCATATCCATTATTTTTTAAAGTCGAGGCTATCTTCTCCATATGTATAGGCTGCTTTATCACTTCATAATAATCTGGATATTCGTTTTTATTTGGTAATTTCATGAAAATCAGAGATAACTGTCTCCCTTTTGCATCGTGGTAGTCTTTTATAGTATCGTATAGGGTTTTTAATTTTTGCAGATGAGCTGGTATTACTTTTTTCGGTCTCCTGAATATAGACGGGAGAGGAAAAAAAGAGGTAAAGAAAACTAAAATGAACAAGTATTGTTACTACATTTAGATGAACTGCAACATACCCGACGTTTCTAGTTGGAGTTGATGCGGTAGATTTGGATCTATCCGGCAAAGGTCCTAATTCTTTTACCCTATCCATCAAAACTTTTTCCAATGTATTAGCATCTTCATAGATCAAAGAACCTTCCTCGTTATATTGGCGACAATTGTTAAACATTAACTAAAAGACAAGAGATAAATTAAATATCCATCGCAAACTATTGTAATTGATCAGTCAAGATGATAAGTACCTTAAAGTCCTGTATCAATTCGTTTTCGTTTTGATATTTCTCCACTTTAATATTGGCTTCGATCGCCAGCATGTCTATGGGTTCTGCTATCACTTGATAGTAATCCGGATATAATTTCTTGGAAGGCTTCTCCATAAACATCAACATAGGCTGCCGACCATCTTCGCACTGTAAAACAATACAACACGCTATACGTCACCGACTACATCGAACGTTGCGCTTTTTGGAATTACTTACAACGTATTCCATAACACATTTAACTAATGCGTGCAATCTCTTCTTCAGGGGTATATTGTCCTTGTACTTCCCTCGTGTCAATAAATTTGACGCACGTTTAATCAATTTAGGTTGCTGCAAACTGTTCTCGGATTCGCTATCCGAATCGGAGTCCTATAGAAATAATAAAAACTTGATATATTATGTCTGGTTTTCAAAAAATATTATACGAGATAAAATTACTGTATTCAATTTACACAGCATATTACCTGATCGAATTCTAAGAGTTCTTGTACTTTCTCCTGCATTATTTTTTGCAATTTAACAGCACACTGCAATAAAATGAAAAACGTACATCATTAATTATACTGCAATTACCGAAATAATATGTTACATTAGCAATAATTTTCCGACATTATTCGATCGCTAAATCCTTTGGAATTTGACGAAGAATTGGGCCACTTATACGTATATTTTGCATAATATTAATATTTTTATAATTATTATAAATGTACAATTATAATTAATAAAATAATTAATATTCATTTAATTATATTATTTTTTAATTATATGAAATTAAACGAAGTAGCGCATGGCTCCGTACTAACGCGAGCGATTAATAACGGAAGGATTTCAGATACAAAAATCCATTCCTTATACATTCTATTTTCAGCAGTAAGTCATAAAAAAGTTTTATAGAGCTAGGTGACACATTAGAGCCTAATAGCTCGTTCATTTTATACTATATACTACATAAACGCAATGGCAATTAAAGTTAAAATGCATCAACCACAAAATCCTTACCTTGTACAGTCGAGAAGTGTGCATGTTATATTTCTTAGCATTTTCGAACATAATGTTCATGTCTCCAGCTACTTCGCTAACAGTTCCATATTCACCTTTCTGAAAATCACAATTGGAAATAAATGTAAAACTGATTTTAATATTATAATGTAGAATTTAAATAAATTATCCTATCAGCATAATATATACCTTTATTTTTGTACGTATTTGTAATAAAGATATAGGATTCTTAATCATCTTATAGTAATCAGGATATAATCTCTTTGATGGAAGCTTCCAAAAATATTCGCTCATCCTTACACCTACAATCAATAGTTATGTCATAAAACAGTCCGTAATATAATAATAAATTAATTTAATATTAAAGTATAACGCAAATCGTACCTTGATTATTAGGAGCTGTTCGAATAGTCTGAAATAGTTGCCATTGTGGATTATCAGCTTCCTCAGTCTCCGCGGGTTCTTCTTCCTCATCATCGCTCTCTTCATCCTCATCAGGTAATGTTGCAGTTTGTGCTATTAATGATTGCGCCATTGTACGACTGCCCCTTTTGCTTCTTGTCGATGGTGCGGTAGTAGCGATCTTGAGGGTATTACCAAATCCACCGTCTTGTCTTCTCGCGGCTGCGGTGATTATCTTTTTCAAAAGTTTGGCATCCTTATAAATCTGCGAACCAGGCTCGTTAAATTGACAGGCGTTACGGCACATGAGCATTAGATCTTTCTCCATATCGCCAAGTGAGCTGAATGCACCCTCTTGAATCTTCCTCGCAATGGTCTTCAAATCGATCGGGGTTTCGATAACATCATAATATTCAGGATAAAGCTGCAACGTTAATGAAATTTCAAATAAGCACAGTATATTTCAATTCAGTAGAAATTTAAAGATGGAAGTTTTACCCACCTTTTTAGACGGTTTGAGTTGAAACATAATATGAAGAGGTCTGTTATTGTCAGTGGGATCGGTTGCCGTCATAACTGCTGCGAACAAATCCTCAAATAGCTGCATAGTTTCCTCATCGAGATTCGTAGAACTTTCCGAAGTATCTTCTGCATCGTCTTGTCGCGTCGTTACCTTGCGCGCCTGAACATATGAACAAATAATGTACATACATATCACATATTGTAACAATTCAAGATTGAATTAAATTAATAAAAAATTACCAATCTGCCAACTTTTAGAATGAGTTTTCCTTTAGGTTCTGGATCCTCGTACTCCTCCATGATACGATTTTTAGTATTTACACACAGTTCCCACAGTTCAGTGGCATCTTTGTATTCAGGGGAGGTACGCTACAAAAAAATTACATGCATAACAGAAAGATCTCCATCGCTAGAAAGTAAATAATTATTAGACAATAAGCTAATTCATAAATATTAGACAATAAGCTAATTTACACAGAATTTCCCAATTTGAGTATCCTGATCTGAAAGTATCTGAAAGTTTCCAATGTTTATACCATGTAGACTTATAATACTTTTGTGTTAAATGTAGGTATAAATTTAGACTGCATTCCGATATTCACTGCCAGTACTACAAATCTATAGTTTGACAAGGAGCATTATAGATTTTCAGTACTGACAGTGAATTTTGGAACACAGCCCTAGTCTTCACGGAACACTATCTGCGCTAAAGATAAAGTACGCATTTTAAGCGCTCTTTAAATTATCTGCGTTTACATGTGTTACATTGTGCAACTTAAATCAAATCAAGATAAACAGAAAAATAGATATAATATAGGTCGCATTGAGTCGCTTAACAAATGTTTACACTGTAGTGACCTATTGTGTGTATACAGATATAAAGTAACAGTCTAAGAGCTTGATATGCTCTGACCCATCAACCAGATACTGTCTGCATTATTTGTATATTGTTTGTTCAGCTATCAGATTGATACGATTGAGCAGAATACAGAACTTTACCATGTAGAAAGCTTTGGCGTTGTTCACCATAAGCTGAATATCAGCTGCGAGGTCATCCATATCGCGATACTCGTCGGTTTTCAGCTTCTGCTGCACTTTCAACAGATCTATGGGATTGGAAACGACCTCATAGTACCCTGGCTCCTGCCGGCGTTTCGGCACACGTATAAACGCGTCGCACAGCAGGGAACCGTCCTCCTTCTTCTGATTGCGAAGTATATCGTACAGTTGTTGGCACAGGTCGCTCTGCACAGAGTAAGAACTGTTAGAGTGGCATACGCAATCTATGTATGTACAGAAGCGTGAAAGGAACACGTCGCAGGAGGCGGCGTGCACACACACACTCACAGGATCCAATTTTTTCCTCCTCTTCGTCGGCTCGGGCGGGATGTCGTCACCGTCGTCCTCGGTGCCGCGGCTCGCCACCGACGACGTTCTACGCCGCTTGTTCATCCTGGCGTATCTTAAAAAAAACAGCACACAAGGGGGATATAAGTCAACGGCGGCGGGAGGGAGGGCTCCCTCAGCGGTGCGTGTCTACGACAAGAGCACCGCTACATCGTCCGCCGTACGCCGCCGCGATCGCGATCCCGCGGGGCCGCTTGCAGCTATCGGCGGCAGGAGAGCACGAAATTTGTAAACAAATGTACGTGCGCACACATACGTCCGCGTACGTGTGCGCGGCGTGTGTACATAAAAAGGGTTCTTGAACTAAAACGCGGGGGGCCTTATTCGTTGATGCGCCGCGCCGTTCGCGAACGGCCGGGGCGCACGTCGGCGGGTCGCTTATCGGCGACGTGCGGCGGGGCCCGGTGGACTCCTCCGGGACGACGTTCGCGGAATTCGCCTCTCACACGCACTCGGTCCCACGTCTCCGGCCCGTGCGTTAGTTAACTCCCGCGAGTGAACATGACTGATTCGAGTGAATTCCTCGAGGAGCAGGACGTCACGTATACCCGCAGGGGAAGGGGGAGAGAGAGAGAAAAGAGAAAGAAGGATAGAGAGGGGGTAGAGGGTAGGAGGGGGAGACAGAGAGAAAGAGAGAACGCGAGTGAGCGAGCTGAGAGACACACACGGACTGGCAGCTAGAGAAAAAAAAAGATCACGCCGCCATGATAAGTCGCCACTGCGCTCCAAAACGTGGCCGACGTGCACACACCGCGGGCTGGCGGCCCTAGACGCGCCGCTGGCCGCGTGAGAAGCGCGTTTCCGCCGACATCGATTATCAACCGCGCCGCGCGGCCGTGTCTCTCACCCGCGTGCGGACGGCGGGACGCGTCCCCCCTCTCGCCCGCCCGTCCCGCTCGCTCGCGCTCTGTCTACCTCCGTCCCTCTCGCCCGGCTCCCGCGCCGTCCCCCTGGCTACGCCGCATTCCAACCGAAATTTGCCGCCATGTCCGGAATGCGCGAGCCCGCGGTAGTCCGCGTCGTCCCCGCGGAATCCCGGGAACGCCGAGACGACGGCGATGCCGCTCCGAGGTACCCACCGTTTCTCTCTCTCTCTCTTTCTCTCGCTCCGTCCTTGCTCCTCCTCTGCCCTCCCGGGCTCTCACCTGTCCTCGTGCCCCTACGAGCCGAGTTTCATTAATGCGCGAGACATATGTGCAAGAATCTCCCCCGAGGAAGCGCGAAACACGAAGCGCACCGCGCTTCTCATTCGCGTTCCAGGATGACACACGTCCCGGCCGACGCCATGCTGCGAGCAGTCGCCGATTCCGCGATTTTCCGCGGATCGCGCAATAGGAGTTCCCCTCCCCCACCGCCTCTGCGCGGTACACCAGGAGCGTTTTCTTTTCGCTCGATCGGCAAAAATTCAAGAAACCGACATTATCAACTGTCGATATGGATTTATCGACCGTCAATACAAATGTTAAAATATAATTGATCGTGACGTAACTAAATTTATAATTCGTCGTAAATTCGTAGTATTACACAATACTTCGTGAATAAATATATTTATGACGCGCCAGTGATGCAAAATTGCACTTCGCTCAAATAATCGAACATGATAACAATATAATAGAAGTTTTAAATGTATTGTACATCGGACATCGACGTGATCAACGTGCATACATATATACACACATATGTTCGTACTCTCTGGTTGTGGCTCTTTCCACGCAGTTTTGTTTTGATCAAAAGTCCTTGAAGGACGACTGAGAAGGAATAATATAGTTTTGTTATTAAACTTCTTGCGCAGCTTTTCAATATGAAGTGTAAACTACCGAAGGATTGGATTGCTGTCAACTCGAAGAGTCATCCGGACAGAGTATACTATTTCAACGTGAAAACAAATCAGTCTTCGTGGGTTCAGCCAACGTTGGATAAAGTCGACAAAGTATGTTATTTTACTTTATATTTATAATATAGAACATATTAAGTTACTTTTCATATTCTTATTTTTATTGTTAAGACTTCTTAATTGTAAGAAACATTTATTCTATAGACGTCTTTGGTAAATGGGAATAAAAGTCACAAAAAGAAGGATAACGAACCTGTAACAATACCTGACCGTAATATTGAGGATAATGAAAATCAACGACATTCGTCTGATAAAATTAACCTAGAGACTCCGCAAGCAAGGATCATTAGAGCAAATATGCTGCAGAGATTAGGTTCTAAGAGTAAATCTATTTCCACGTCGTCAGATGTCTCATATGCGAGAAAGATCGAAAATAAGAGAAGAGATTTTCCCCCAAGAAGTTCTTCGTCAAAGACGAGAGATGATGACGCGATAACATCTCGAGAAAAAAATGATAATGTAACACCACAAATGAAGGCTATTTCTGAAAGAATTCAACAGAGAATTTCAAATGAGGTTGATCTAAATAAAACACCAAGGAAAATAGCTAAGAATAACCAGCAAAGTTGTACGACAAATCGGAAGTCACCAAAAACATCGGTGTCTCAAGAGAGTAACACAGAATATCGAAAAAGTTTTAATAGTAAAAGTAATAAGAATCAAAATATTAAGGAATTACATCTCCCTAATGTTTCAAGTAAGTATAATTAGTATAGATTTATATTTAAGTACATATGTCACATTATTGTTATACTAAATTAAAATTAATTATGTTTAGGAAAAAGAGAGGGAAAATCATCTCTAAAGAAAAATTTAGCAAAAGAACGTATGCGAAAACTAAGAAAAAATTTGAGTAACAATAAAGAAAAACTTGACGAAATGTGTCGTGCCCATTTAGTTAGTAAGAAAACTTCACAAAAGTCCAGTAAAAGTTTATCTAGTTCGTCCGGTAAGCATGTAAAATTTTATATTTAAGATTTTTTTTATATTTTACGAAAGAACGATGTCCAAAAGTGGTCAAAATTTGCCCATCCTAAGCAACGCATAAAATTAGTCTATCTTTATGTTTTTGGACCTGCTAAGTGCGATGATACTTAAAATTGTCCAATGTTTGGAGAACTTTGCTCAAGATGGGCAAATTTTGACTTTTGGACATCGTTCTTTATATTTTGTTTTAAGATTTGTTTACACTTTTCACTATTCTTACATTGCTCTATGTTTACAGACAATGATAGCTTAGGATCAACAAGTGTTCATAAAAATACTGATGTACGACTTAAGAGATTGCATAATATAATTTTAAAAAATGCAGCACACGAAAAAAATATTACATTAAATTATAAACTACAAAATCAACAAAGTAATGAACCAGTTATCGAAAATATGACTAAAGATAAATTAATTGAAAAGGCTAAGGAAGAAGTTCTATATGAAGAAATGGATTGGGAACCGATGAAAGATGAAGAAATTACGTTAGAGGTATTATATAATTAAAAGAGTATAATTGAAACAATTTATATTATAGGTCATAATATGAGTATATCTGGTTATTGTAAACATATATCTTTTATATTAAATATTCTTTGTTTTACATGAAAGTTACTGTAAAAATTTTTTTAATACATCGTATTTTTGTATTTTTTTTATATAGGTGGAGATGGTCAGAACACAACTTAATAAAGACAATTATATCGAAACAAACTATGTATCAGAAAATATTGTAGAATTAACTCAACCTAGTAAAGTAGAAGGACATGAAAAAGGTCCATTGTATATTGTGGTTGATACAAATGTGTTCTTATCCAATTTGGAAATTATTGAAAAAGCAAGAGATGTAACATTCAAAAATTATCCACGTCCTTTTATTGTAATCCCCTGGACTGTGATATGTGTAAGTGTAATGTACAGTATAGTGAAAGATCTATCGCATCTCTGTAAAAATTTTAATATACAAATTTCTTTTTTAAACAATTTTTGCAATAGGAATTAGACCACTTTAAGGATAATAAATCTAAATATGAATTATCGATAAACGCTAGAAAAGCTATATCTTTCATTCACGATCAGCTTTCTTCTAAACATCCACGTGTCATAGGACAAAGACGAGAACAAGCAGAAAAAAATAAAAACGATTTTTCTCTCAACTGTCCAGATGATGAGATACTTCAATGTTGCTTACAAATTCATCAATTACAGAAATCAGTGGCAAGTTATTTTTGTACATTATACAATAAAGGTGTAACCAAAGCCTTTTTTCGCATACTTTACATATGTATTCTAGGACTTAAAATAGAAAAAAAGTTCCTATAAACTTGGGTCCAAAAATCCATTTGTTCCGAGTTACAACCCCTCAAAATTGGGGGGAAAAACGAAAATTCACTGTAATTCAGAAATTATTGATTCGTCGAAAGAAATGAAGAATATTTTTTTGAGCGTTCTTTTTTCTTGACTACGATAGTGCAATTTATTTTCCGAAAAAAAAAAAAAAAAAAAAAATACAGCGTTTTGAAAATGGGAGACTCCTCCAAAAGTCGCTCCAATCTTGATTGCATGAAATTGCATGAAAATAAAGAACGTAAATAACAGTCGCACCATACCAATTTTTAAATTTTTGTGATAGTTTCTGAGCGAACTTTCGGTTTTTTTTCCCAACATTGAGAGGCTGTAATTCGGAAGAAATGTATTTTTGGACCCATGTTCATAGGAACATTTTGTCTTATGTTGACCCCTAGAATACATATGTAAAGTATGCGGAAAGATTTTGATTACACCTTGTATATTTTGACATTATATATACTATATATATATATATATTTAAACAAATAAAAATGTTACTTTTATTCTGTATATACAGGTTCTACTTTCCTATGATAAAAACCTCTGTACTAAAGCAATGATATATAACATAATGGCATTGGGACGTCATGATTCACTTGAGAAAATAGATTACTTCGATAGGAACCATACAATAGTTAACAATTTCAATGATGGTCCCGTAGAAAATTCTTCCTTTAACGAAGAATTACGTTTAGCGGATGATATTTTTGAGAATCTAAAATTGACTATGGCAAACTTTTTGTCAACGGTATGCGTTGTACATTGGATTATGAAATACCAATTTTCACAAGTTTATATATCGAATATTTTTATTTCAGATTATCACAAAGCAAATGTCAGAAACCTATGGAGAAGCAGAATGGAAAATATATGTCATTATAAAGCCACCCTGGACTATAATAACTGCATTAAAGTGTGCAATAAAGCACTGGATTGCCGCTATTAATGAATCGTTTCAGAGGCGTGCTGAATATATCTTAAAGGAATTGAATGATGCCTTTGTACATGTACCAGGTATACTTGTGTAACTTATTAATATTACATGTAGAACTAGAATTTGTATCTTGAGCCTAATTTTGATGTTTTTTTTTTTTTTTTTTTTTTTTTCAGTTGGGGGCAGACAATTGGAAAGTGTGAAATATATTTTGGAGAAGAGCAGCGATTTGGTACAAGCAGTTAATATGGATAAGCACAGTAATCTCATGACCCAAACGTTCAGTACTATTATAGTAATATTTTTTATTTAAATATTTTATTATTATTATTATATGGGAAAGACTTTGAAAATTGATATTTTCAGCAACTCAAAGAGAAGTGTAAGAAATGTGTCGCTGATATAAACCTGAAAAAATTACATGATAAAATAGGCATCGCGGAAAATGTCCAAGAACAAGAAATGAGAGCGGAAAAAGTATTCCAGAGCTTCCAGTATATATATAATTACACACGTGACATGTGGTGAGATTTTTTATATATATAAAATTAATAAGAATACTACTATTTCTTTATAATTAAATATTTTATTTTTATTTCATAATAGTGGTTTAGCATGCATCAGTGCAGGAATGGCATATTCGTTTACCTTCAATTCTATGAATCCATCAATACCACAAGCATCTGTACAACGTTTGCAATCAGAAATTACCAGAAAAGTGATTGATCTGACGCAGAATCTAAATAAGTAAGTTATTTTTAACCTGAGAATAATAACTTAGTATTCTTTTTTGGCATAAACAATTATCTGAGATGTTTTTTACACATCAGTCATTAAAAGTCATTATTAGCTACATATTATATATTAATTATTCTATGTTTTATTAATATTTGATATTGTGTATATAATAATAATACTAAGAGAGAGAGGGGGGAGGGGGGATGGTCCTTAGCGAGATCTGCCTGTGGCACTCAGACTCATTATCAGATTAGGTCCATTGTGCCTCCCTTTCTTTAACCTATCGATTACGGAAGCCTGAATCTCTTCCAGAAGAGGATCGAGTCAGTTTCCGATTGGTAGATACTCGAATTAAAATGAATATATTATACGGGATGACGAGTCACTGGGATTTGAACCCAGGACCCTTCTGTTACTAATCACTCGCGTTAGCACGGAGTCACGCGTAATCCCCATTGTGTATAGAGATTTATTTCATATTTTAACGTAAAGAGAAATTAAAAAAAGATAGATTTGATGGATTCTCGATCAATAAAGAAAATTATTGAGCTTCATTTTTTCACTACTGGGATGCAAGTCACCTTAGGTGACTACTCTCAGATTGATAGTGTCAATCTATTAGTATTGATATAGTTTATCATATTAAATTATATTTATAACATTATATATATTTATACATTTTTTTGTCATTAGGTTACTGGCACAGACTGAAGATTCTATAAAACATCAGACGTTACTAATTTTACAAGAAAATTTAAATACATTTTTGCCTGATACAGAAAGAATAGCATTTGATGTGACACCTCTAGATATATATTATTGTGTTAAATTAAAGGAGGAACCATTAAAGACTGGATTAAGACAGCTACAAGAATTAGCTTCGCATTTCTGTGCATTGGCTGCTCAAACGTAATTGTATGTATTTTGTAATTTACATATTTATTTTATTTGATATGTAAAGATTAAAAAAAATAAAAGATATCAGATATAAAATGTAAAGATTTATTAAAATAAAAAAAATATATATATAATTTTTAATAAAATAAACATATGTACATTTAGTTTATTAAAATGATTCATTTAATAATTAAATGATACTTTAACCCTTAGGGAATCATTTTGATTCGCACATTCCGTGGTTCTTCGAATGGGATGAAGGATAGAAATTGATTTTTTTCTTTTAATAAACAATTTAGTGTAAATTTTCCGAAAAAAAATAAAAAAATTTCATCGTTAGTTCTTAACAGCTGTTTTATAAATATTTAAAGTGAGAGTGTCTAATGGGATATATTTCAATCGAGAAGAAAAGTATGTCTTTCATTAATTCGTGAACAAATTCTTTTTTGTGGTAAGAACAGATGCGTCATTTAGTTTTTTATTGTAAATTAATTATTTAATCATTGTTATGGTATATACATAAAATATGTTTTGTAAGAGTTGAAGTTTTGTAACGCGCTGTAATATGTAATAATTAAGAATTTTATTAATTTTTCTAATATATGGATATTTCTTGTATATGAATTTTTCATTTTTTATACAGTGAAAAAAGAAACAAATATAACGAATAAGATTGCGCAATATAATTAGGGAGATAACAAAATTAATACAACATATAGCTAATTTGAATAGATTCGCAAAATGTTCAGCAGATGGTTGAAATCAATTTTCCTTTGAACAAGACATGTTTTATCTCATCCACTGAAGTATATTTCAGTGATCTCATCTGACAATGTCTGATATGAGTAGTGCGGACATAAACTATAGCATAGATACAAACCATGCACCACTTTCTCAAGGGGTGCATCAGGACAATCTATTTGCTAAAGCGAGATGGCTGCTCTTAGGTTCTTATATATCTATGAGCTATCAAGATAATAACTCATTATAAAATTAATATTGTATTATTAGCTCATCGTTTTTTGTCCTACGCATATAATGGAGAAAATATTAAAAATAGAAATAAGAATTAGAAATTATTTTACTTCAAGACAAGAGGATGAAATGGTTATCACGTACAATGCATTGAGCATAAGAAATAGGAAATAAAAATTACAAAATATTAAATGTAACTTACATAATCATGACAGCCAACTACGAGTACACGAAATCTAAAAGATATTAATACAAAAATATTTTCTATTTTTTTTGTAGACACTAATGTAATACAAAATTTTAATCATCATTATTCTTTTCATCACTATTCATTCCTTATTCTTAATGCATTATACCATTTTGTTTCTTTTAAATAAAATGATTCTTAATTCTTATTCCAACATTAATTTACATATATATCTATATATATATATATATGTAATATTAATATAAATATTATTTGATAATAAATTAAAAGAAAACTATGTAATCGTATATGTACTGACTTATACGAAAATTAACAACACACAGGTTAATTCTCTCCTGATGGTTTATTGAGAAAATTGTTTATAAAATAATAACTTTGGTAAGACTGTTAGAGGAATTTTATATGTTAAGTTTTTCTTCTTGGCGTTAAATCTTCCGTGATATCAAATTGAGCGTAGAGAAAACGTAATAAAAACTTGTGTTTTAGTCTAAATTAATTACTACACAATCATCTATTCGAGAACAAAAGTACATCTAACGAGTTAGTAAACTTTGCAAATCTCTAATGTTTCATGTATTGGCTCACTTAACATACAATCATCCTCGTATGTATACATATAATATATATATTTGTTTAGGAAAAAACACGACTCTCTTATAAAATTACTCCAAATGTAATAGAAACTTGCATTAAATATTTTGAATTTCATTGCTCATTAAATTTAAAATGTACTTTATCTTATAAACGCTCGTTATTTAATAAGAGACAATATAAAAAATAATTCTGGAAGTAGGTTAAAAAAACAATTATATAAAACATTCATTGTATACGGTTGTAAATAAACGTATTCGAGATTCGAGTGCCATTCGATAAAGTACATTTAATATATTTCTATACGACGGAAAGTTATCGTTGATCTTCGAAACATGCATAATACATAAATGCTGACAATAAACGAATAAAAAGTTTCGTTTCTAATGATGAGAAACGGATCTCTATGATGGTTAGTTGAGTCGAGACTAATTTATACAATGCTATGATACATTGCTATGATTCTTTATCTACATACAATTTTTGCGTTTGTTGAATATCATTAATCTAAGCTCGAATCCATACTCGGTTTACGCTTCGTTCTCACCATCAAGCTGATAATGATAACGTCGAAGAGCGGCCAGACGTAATCTCTCGGTTTCTAGAGCCTGCTCCAGTTCTAAAATTCGCACTTGCGCTTCCATTTCGAGCCTTTTAGCTTGATGCAAACTCAGATTAGACATATCTAGATCTTCTGCAAAATTGGAAATATAGAAATATTGAGAAACGTTGGCACGATGCGGCATAATAATTTAATATGTTCTTAAATTAAAATACCGTTTTCTTCAACAAGATGATTGCAGCTTTTAGCAGTCGCCACAACGTTCGCTGTGGATTGAGTCACTTCTCTCGAAGCCTTCGAGAGTTCAGTCAAATTGGTACTGTTTCTATCAGCCTTGACTCTACTAGCGACTACCAACTGCGCGGTAGACGCTGCAATTCCTTGCGAGGCAACAACCAATTGCTCAAATTTGCCATTACCCAACACAACTTTGTCTGCTGCTTCTCTGTAGTGATACGTATATGTGCATAATTATATTTAAAAAAAAAACTATTAGACAGATATAATTTTGGTGCCTTGCACTTACAACAAAAAATTTGCACCCATAGCAATCGCTTTTGCCGCCGAGATAAGACCCTCGGACCACTGATGATTACGTTTGTAAAACTCAGTAGCAGAAACAGTTCCCTGAAGTAGTAACAATAAGATTTCCAATTGTACTTTCTTTTTATATCAATTATCTATTATTTAGTTAAATATACAAGGTGTAGCTCGCATCTCTAAATAGTTGCTAAAATAAATCTCTCGTACCCTTCCCTGATCCACAATTTCTCTCTGTAAAAAGCGAGACTTTTGCACTAATTTCCTTATAGACTTCATTAGATCTGTGCAGGAATCCAAGATCTGTTCGTTCACTTTCAGTTTCAAACCCGAGTCCGCCGCGCGAGATTTATCCAACATATCCTATTAAAAGTAAAACGAGACCGATTATTAAAATCTCGCCTTCCCGTTTCTCTTTTTCTATCTTGCAAGTATTTTTAGCATAAAGCACCTGTATTTTTGCAACCGTTTCTTCTATAGCTTTATCCATACTCTGCAACTCGCTTTCTACTAAAGTCCCGATAATTTCCACGTTGTTCTGAGTAGTCGATAACGTATTTATGAGAGACGAAATCTTTTGTAATTGACTTTTGACATTTGCAATTTGCACACCGGTCATTGAGGACTTCTCTTTGATATAACTCAACATAATTAAACCTTGCGAACCTAATTGTTTGCATTCGTCGGCAAATCCTACAAGTGTACGACGGATCTTACAGAAAGCGTTAAAAAAGTGGTTACATTCCAAAATATTTCGTTATTCACTTTAAACTGTTCAATAACAAGTATTAATTTTTGTCGAGAGTTTCTACGTTCTCATAGTATCTTGCCCTCAAATATTTAAAGCATTAACATGCAGACATAAAGGACTTACTGTCGGCTATACCAATATCCGTCGATGCATTCGAAGTGGATTTTGCGTATATCAGATAGAGAGCCAGAAAGTACGCGCAATGTATAGCCGTACGAATTAGTGCTTTCCCCTTCGTTGTATCAAGTATATAATTGTTGTACGCCTCTTCCAAGTCATTAAACGACTTTTCTGTCGGCTCCAATAAACTTCCGAGATAATCGGGCGTGCAAGTTAACGCCGATATGGCCGGATTATCGATCGTATGCATCGCGTGATGTAAGATAGATTCCGCCTCTGATATAGCGTTCACTGGAACACAAATAATCTTTATAATCTTATAATACATGAACTAATTTTAGTAAAAATATCTCTTCAATTGCGTTATTACTCACATAATAAGTCAAACAAAGCTGTGTTAGCGTCCGTTTTCACCTGATTATGGAATCGTTCGGTATCGGCTTCCAAATTTACTATCCGTAAATCCAGTTCCTCCTTTTGTACTAGCAAGTCATGGAGATCCCCCTCCAAAGCTGTTTTCTCGGACGTTATAAAATCTATTTTTGCTATTAACGCCTACAATGTAACGAACTTTCTTGTCAGCGGATGCGATTAAATAATTAAAGTGTCAATTAAAAATTTTAATTTACCAAGTTTTCAGTTTGAACAGCGTCGAGTTTCTTCCTTACATCCTCCAAATCTTCGCGCGCTTGTGCTACTCTCTGCGCTTCTTGTTCTGTCGACGTTTGTCCTTGAAGCAATTCTTGCAATCGTTCTTCCGCTTTCACTGTTCGACGTTCAGATTGCTCGCGTAATATCTTTATTCCTCCCAATTCCTTGTCTAGTTCTGCTTTCTTTCATATATAATGATTTCGTAAATAAAATAATGGACATAGTAGATAATTTTTTTATCGCCGATATCTCAAATACATACCTTTCTGATTAAACTGATATGTTCTTCCCTCAGTTTTGAATAAACATCCTTGAGTTTCTTAAACTTTTCCTCTAAGACTTCATTCTTTCCTTGAAAAATTTAACAAAATTATTAATTATTTAAAACCATATACAATTTTAACAATGTTAAAGACAAAAAATTATAAATTAAAATCTAACCAACCTTCTATTTCTTGGACTTTTGTTAACGTAACCGTGTTTTCCTTCATTAATTTCTGACAAGTTTGCTTCTCCGTTACGATTTCATTACTCTAAAATGTTTACATAACATAATTTACATAAATTCACGAAACAGAGTAAAATTAAAGATGCATGAGATAAGCACTTACTTTAGTAGAAAGAGTCGATTCCAATTCTAAAACGCGATTTCTAAAATCCGCAACTATCTGTTGATGGTCCATTAACAAATGATTTATTTCTTGCCTTTGACGAACGTTTTCTTGATACAAATGATCAATAAGGCTATCTCTAAAAGAGTATGTATTTATAACAGAATAAATTATAGCAAATGTTATCGTATCTTACCTGTTTTTCATTTAAGAGAAACGAGACAAAACAATAATATAAAAAAAGAAAAAATTGTTAAACTTGTACCTTTCTGCAAGAGCATCGGGTGATATTGAGCCATTTCGTGTATTCACAGAATCCAACTGATCGCCTGTTAATGATCCCGCATCAGACGTATCAATAAGATTTTCTATGGCGATCTCGGAATCTATAGATGCTTCGGGCGGAAGTACCACTATTGGCGTGACATACGTCCTCAATTCGGCTTGTATTAAAAAGTTAGGTGGTTTCTAAAATACATATAAAAGAAATGTAATATAACATATAAATTCTCTTGTATATTATTATTAATTAAAGACTTTACCTCAGGTAACGACGGAATTGCTATCAAATGTTTAAAATACTGCATATGTTTGATAGTATTGTAAAAGCTCTTGAGCTCATGAAACTGCTTCGAGAATCTATCGCGGTGTCCGGTCAACGTGTCCGCGGGGAGCGCACCGTGAAGTTTAAACAGTATTTTCACGGAGCAATCATACAACTGCGAGGCGTCCTGAATACATGGAATTAAAGGTGCGAGTCGACACTGACCGCACGGCGTCATCGAATTGGAGCGTGATAAATCCAGAGAACCAAAAACTGCAATTACACACAGAGTTTAGTGAGTACGTCGCAGAAAATTCATATCGCAAGCGAGATAATGTACGAGAATAATTATCTTCAATCTAACATACTGAATTTAGTGTTTTGACGTACCTGCATGTTGTAAATTTAAAATATCATCCATATAATCAAACATTTCAACAGACATCTGGAAGCTAAAAAAATAAAAATTATTCGTACATATTACCATGTTATATTCGATACAGTTATAAGAAAGACAAGAACTCACTATATATTAATATCATTTTCTCCAATTGCTTCGAGCTCTTCCGGCGTTACTGACAAATTTCCAGGTAAGCGTGGATTTCGCTTATGATAATCTAATTTAGTTATAAGCAGTCTTGAATACAGCTGTATGAGACGACCGTAGCCCTCTCTGAGATGTTGCCAGAGTTTCCCAATGTCCTCCAACTTGCCGCGATACCGCTGGGAGTCGACGATAACGCGGGGATGTCCCTCGCGCAATACCTTGTGCAGCACATGACAAAATTTCCACGCGACGATTTGATTCTCCTGCAATGGCTGCCTCAGCATATACGTCCAGAAGATGCAGCCACTCTTCTCTCGGTATGTACCAATGATGGCACCTATTTGTTTATAAGGAACTTTCTCTCTCTTGATTTTATATCTTTTGAATATACATTAATAATAAATGCTATAAGTATATTATTGTATTTTAAACTAGAAAAAGGATACTTCGGACATGTTTCTCCTTGACCGGCGTTTCCGTCGCGTTTACAGCTTTTCCAATGCTAATACTCTATAAATAATAAACAATCATGTTTACACAATAAAATTCAAGAGAGATGATCAATTTGGACTCCGCCGTCAAAGTATCTAAGCAACGCCAACGTTTTCCCGTTGACTTTTTTAAGAGGGACGCCCGGTGTCGTCCACATAATTCCCAACTCATTCAGGATATGAGATAATTGTAATATTCCAACGTATATAGCGCGATCTCTTGACTCACCAGTTGATGAAGCTGTTTATCAGTCAGCGGTATTGTGGTCATGATGATACCATAATAAATTCACCGTGGAGAGAACGAAAAGGAGATACGAAGACGTGCGAAAGGGTACGTCGATATCGAGCGTACGTAAAAAAATTGGCTATCGGCTTTCGTCAATTCACAGGTCGCCTCGTGTCATTCCCGACGTATATTATCTGCGAAGCTGCAAGTTAAGGAATTATCGTTATTCACACTTATCGCGCGGCGGAGGCGAGCGGCGACACCGCTTCACGCGCGTCGCTCGCGGGGAAGAGGGGGCAGCCGCACGCGCGCGAGGGGGGCGCGGTTCCCCTCTCTCCCCGAGTTGCTTGACCTCCGGCGGCGGATGCGGCGTATACCTGGAGCCCCCGAGATACGGGCGCGGACAGCGCGCGCTCAAGCCGGACCTTCTCTGCTCGCGATCCCCTCGCCGGGACGGCGCGGACATGTTCGCGCGATGACACGTCGCGGGCCTCCGCGTCCCCGCTCTCACGAGCGTGACAGTCGCGGCCGCGTCATTCCGCTCCACCCGTGGGTGTCGGTGCCAGAGCGAGCGGATCTGCGAGAACGTGGCGATGACTCCTCCCGCCGACCCAACCCCTCTCCGAATTTACTTATTTGTTTGTTGTTTTTTTTCTTCCCTCTTCCGCCAGCGACGACCGACCGCTGGATAACTGGCGTGCACGGAGAGGGTATTGTGTGGTAACAAATAACCGCACACGGAGCACGCAGCCACCACACGCAACACACCGGAAAGCCATTCGCGGGATACATAGAGCGGGCGCGGGGCCAACAAACTCTCACGAGTGAATTTGTATCGGTGTTAATAACGCCATCTGGAGGAGTGCCTGCAGAAAATGTCAACTAAATGTTTTCAGCATTTCCCGCGTAATATATGAAGAAAGTCTTAAATTAATATCAGTTCTAATTAATGAAGAAATTTTTAAAACTGGATAAATGTGATAAATTTTAAAACACTAATATATTTTCAACAACAGTTTTAAACGTAAATTATGTACTATACGTATGAAACGATACATATAAAATTCGATTATTCGAATAATCCAAATAAGATTTGTCAACTAACGTAATAAATTAATTTTCTTAGAAAACAAAACAGCTGACTCAAAAAATAAAATTTAACACTATATTAAATGCAGGAGAAAATCGTATTATCTACTATATGATGTCTCATAATAGATTGTGGGAAAACTCGAACAGATATTTCCGCTAATTACAATTTAATGCTGTTTTGTATTGTATAAGCAAACGTAATAATAAAAAATTTAAATCACATTAATGAAATATTAAATTCCAAAAGGTAAAAAAAAGTAAAAGCTAAAACTAAAGATGCAAAAAATGAAAAAGAAAAATTGCAAGGCAAACAAGAAAAACATGAGGAAAAGAATGAAGTGTTTATCCACTGACTGTTATCAATGATCTCTCGGAAATCCATATTACATATTAGTTTAATTTATTTAGGAAATTTCTGTTTTATTATTTTATGAAGTAATTCTTTCAACTAAGCTGTGTCAACTTTTTTTCTAAATCTATTAAGCATGCGCCTAAGCATTGTTTGTTATTAAATGCCTAGTTTATTTCAGATGTAAGTTTGTTTATGAATTGTAGAATGATTACGTTGGAATTTGACGTTGGAATCCAAATTGACATTCTGCTATAATATTATTTCTGTTGTAAAAATGTGGAAAGCTTCACTATCCTTGCACAAGGGCCATGCTAATCTTCTCTATATCATTCCAATTGTATATATTATAAAATTAATATCTTGTTTTTTCGAAAACATATTAGTAAAATTTATAGTACATTTTCATTCATTTTTTAACTTTATTCATTAATTAGAATTGATATTATAACATAAGACTTTTTATCCAGACGCATTAGCAGAATTTTTATAATGCAGAAATGACATACTGATATTTAGTTTATATTTTTTAAAAGCACATTTTCAGATGTTGTTACTTTGAATATTCTGACATAGAAGATTGGGCTAGAATCCTTACAATCAATTTTAACGCAAAATATAATAAAACGTTTTATTATTTTGTTGAATAAATTACAGCAACTTTCCAAAGTATTATTAGAATAATAAGTATTAACCATTTTTGCAATTAAGAATGTTATTAAATTATAATTTTTGTTTTTAATATAAAGTAGATAGCTTCTTATAATAATTTCCATATCATAAAAATAATTGTAAGTTGCTATGTTAACAAAAAACAAAATTTTTGAACTAAACATCTAAGAAGTACTAATTTTGATATCGAATACTTAATTTATGAATATAAAATAATTGAATTTATAAATTATAAATAATTAATTAGTATTAAATTTGAGCGGGATTAAAATTATATAAAATTTTCTGATTGGTTTACCAGAAAATGTCTAGGCATTGGCCAGTGTAAGTAGATGTGTGTGGATGTATCGAGACCTTCCCTCAAATTAGTTGACGCTACTTTGACGATTTACTGAATAAATACTGAATAACCATATTGCCCTCCACTGAAAGTTTGATGGAAAACTCCTCCATCATACCATCTTTTTCAATGGACTTCGAGCAATTAAATATACAGCAGCTAGGGATTTTCTATAAAATTTATGTAACTTATAATAAACATTGAATAATATTAAAAAATTAAGAAATGATTACTACGACAACATATGTTATAAATATTTTGTTATATATTATATTTCTATATACTTTATCTTTTATAACACTATATTACATCTTACTTGGTTTATTTGTTGATCACTTTATAATGAGCTAGATAGTCTACAACGTTAACTGGCTAATTTAATATAAAATTTTCTGATTGATAATTTACAAAAAAATTTCTAGACATCGCTCGATATGAGTGGATGTGTGCTATCGAGATACGTGCTAACGGAAACTCTGTTTTATAATCCAATAGCTTCATTTACCTTTCACATAATTGTTTCGGTTTAGCTATGATGCCATGTTTTGTCAAATTAGCACCTCTGTCCAGATTCTTATTCGAGTGTTCTCACATATCCTTTATTCTTGTTTAATATTCAGTAAACAAAGATAAAAAGATACATGGAAGGGGAAGGGAGATACTTTGGTGACGTTTTCGAACACGGCCTAAAGGGATTCTAGGTTGACAAGCACCATTTGCAATAGGATGTAAATTATTTCGGAATTTCACATAATACATTCTTATACAATGTTCTATGTAGTCAATAAATATTTCCAGATGCTTTAACTTCAAATTTTTAATTTTAATAATTTCCAATAAATGAATCCATTCACATAATTGTTAAATAATTTCAATCAATTATTGAAATTATTTAACAAATTCATTATACACTTTTAGCTTAATTCTTAAATAACGGAACTGCAAGATGTTATGTTTCTTACATTATGTTTCGATGTAGTAATTGTAGAAATAAGAAAGATATATAAACGCATGTAGTCAACTTTCCCTCAACAATTTTAACAACAAATAAAACAGTATGTAATATACATATACAAGTACACAGCCATTCTCTATTGTATTGTAGGCTTACAATAGAAACATCATTTTCATTTTATAATATAATTAAATTAATGCAGTGCAAATGCATTAAAAACTTAGTGATGTAACGATAAATATACAACACTTGAATAAATTTATAACTTGAGCAAACTTGGAGACATTTTACTGCGAAGCATTTGTAAAAATAAAACATATAATGTACTAATGATGCAAATGCGTCAATCATTAAGTAAAAACGTGTATATGTATACATCATATATGTATGTAGTATATTTATGATAATTTATTCTTCGCGAGCGATAAGTCCATTAACTTCTGGTTGGAGGAATTCTGCTATAATGGCCGATACCATTTCGCTGAGAATGCCTTTCAATTTGTTTATATCTCTAAAATCAAAATAATTTATTAAATAACGCAATAACATTGAATTTATATCAATGAATAATATATATATATAAGCAATTTTAAAATAGGCTATAGAATGTATTAAAATAGAATACTATTATAATTAAATAAAGCAGAATGGGTATACATTATGAGAACGAATATTCTTGCATAACATTTACGAAGAACTTACTCTCCAGGCGATCCACATAATTCATTGTAGTATTTTATTTTAGGTTCTGTGCCACTAGTTCTCAAAGTAGTAACTAATCCATTTTTGAACGTAAAAGTAATCATTTGGCTGGATTTCGATACAGGTAGAACTGCTTTATTGTCGGGTTTTGTATTGTCATATCCAGTCGTTAAGTCTCGAATGCCACTTATTATGTATTTTCCTTTAAGAATTCCGGTTGGGTACTGCCATTAAACACATTATGTACATAAGTATCTTCATGAGACAAAAGAAAATTAAGAGATAAAGAAAGAACGAAAGAGAACATTTTATTATAATTTTAAGACAAAGTTTTTAAAGTCTTAAAAAGAATTTTTATGTGCATTAATGTTTTTTTATCGTTATTGTATCTGAAATGATAAAAGAAATGCAAATGAATCTGTTATACGTCGAAACACTGTTAACAGCCTGATTAAGACAGCGATTAAAAGAATTTATTCCAAACGTACTTACATCGTGTTTATAACAGTTTCTTCCTCAAGAAATGGTGTGAGATGATATAACGATAGTACTACTGGAATAAATAAAACGGCAAGAAGCACAGAAGGCAGTAGCGTCAATGATATAACAACCACATTTACGTACTTGTTGTAAATATTGTTTTTTGTCATCTTAACAAGCAGCAGAAGACGTAAAAGAAAAAAAATGAAAGAGAAATGTAGTTAAGCAAATTCTGTTAAAAATAATTTTGCTTGATTGTTAATATGTACGCCAAACATATTAATGCACTACAACACAAAAAAATTCATTAAGTATAAAAAACAAACTGCGCACCAATGTATAAATCCAAACAGAAACGCTTTCTGATATTTCTGATAAGAGTAACAATTATTTCAATACACACCACTTTAAATTTCACATCGTATTTATTATTTTATCACAGCGATAAAGCGCCATTGCCATTGTCGACACAACTGTCACCTAGGATGACACATGCAGAAATACATCGGCGCGTCGGTTTTATTACACTTTCAAAGCGGTTAGTCCGTTTATGCTACCTCATGCATCACATATACTTGTTGACCTTGCTGGCATATGCCATTAGACACAAATTAGAATACATTAGTCGTTTATGAAACGGCGCTCACTGGTATACTTGCGACAGACAACTAGCCTTATATAATCTATTATATCTCTACATCAGACTTTTTATATTACTTCGAAGATATCTACTCTTGCTAATCTGGATTGTGATTAGATGTACTCGTCAGACAGTTTTTTTTACAAACGTCTCAAATGACTTTTTTCTAAATGACGTAATTATATACCATGTGATATTAAATTTATATGTCAATTGGTAAATTGGTAAAATTTGCTTTTTTTAATATAACATGTTTTGTTGCGTAAATATACGTCAGGTTAAAGTGCAAATGAACAGACAATTTAGATAACTAGCACAAAGTTACATGCAAGCATTCGAAATTTTATTTAGATGAAAAAAATCTTTTAAAATAAAAATTAAAATAATACTTACTGTATCCGGTTTACCCGAATAATTCCTCAGTCGTTCAAATATCGTCTTTATGATATCTGGATCATGACATATCCAATATGAATTATCACTGATATGACGGCCGTATCTATATACCATGGAACATGTAGAATTTATTAATCAATTTACATTAAAATCTGTCTAGACATGATGTCTAAATATGATGTAACGTACTCTTCATATATTTCCTCCAGTTTATCAGATAAAGTCAATCCTATCGTTTCAAGATAAGCTGCTAATTCCGCTACACATACACCTGCGCTAATACCATCCTTGTCCAAGACCTTAGAACCGCACATAAAACCTATAGCTTCTTCATATGCGAACAAGACTTTCTTGTTATCCTTAATTAATTCTATAGCTTTGTTGCCCATCCATTTAAAGCCCGTTAAAGTTTCCTGTCGAAAAGGGAAATATTCTATTAGACTTAAAATTTTACCTTATTTTTGCTACGTAGATATATAAAATGAAATATACCAACTTCGAAATTAAAACCTTCTTTCCTACCCATTGAAGCTAGAATTTTGCTAGAAACGGTAGATGCTAACATGTATGTTTCACTCATATCAACGTCGGGATGCAATACTTGACAAGTATGAATCATCCACCAACCCAATAACGCGCCAAGTTCGTTTCCAGAGAAAACGTGCCATTCTCCGCTATAAAGATCATCAAATGTATTTTTATTGTTTGTTATCACAGTTCAAGTACAAATTTATTACGAGTTTGCGAACCTCTCTGTCTTCGTTGCGCATGCAAGTCTATCGGCATCAGGATCGTTAGCGAGTATTACAGACGAATCGCTTTTATTTGCTAGCTTTATGCTGAGATCCAGAGCGCTCTTTCCTTCCTCTGGATTTGGGAATTTCACGGTAGGAAATTCTGGATCTGGTAGCTTTTGCTCCTCCACTGTTATAAACGGCTGAAACGGATAAATATTATGTAAAGCGTATCTGCCTTTTTAAAAAGCGTTTTTAACATCAATTTGTTTTAACGTCATTTTTAACATCAATGCTACCTTAAAGTTTGCTGCTTCAAACGCAGCGGTCATATATTCATCCCCGACACCATGCATGGCAGTGTATGTAAATTTTAATGTGGTGTTTCTATTAACCTCAGGATACAAGACATTATCTTTCAAATCTCGATAATAATGCTGCATAATATCATCTTTTGGGTCCTTATAATAGGAGCTCTCGTAGATCTGGCTCACATCCCATGAAGATACAAGCGGTTCAAGATTATTAAGAATGTAGCTTTGGATCTTCTTATCGTGCGGTGGAATGATTTGCGCCCCATTCTCCCAGTAAACTTTATATCCATTATCATCTTTGGGATTATGAGAGGCGGTCACCATGATTCCGGCTGCGCACTTATATTTCAAGATAGTGTAAGGTATAAACGGTGTGGGGCAGATTGTGGAAAATAAATAGACTTTAATACCATTGGCTATAAAAATTGCAGCAGTTAATTCTGCAAACCTGAAAAATTAACAGATTCTTGGTATTATAAGTTGGATTGTAATACATCATAAATTAAATTACTCACTTTTTACTATTGTAACGGCCGTCGTATCCTATCACAACACCTTTCTGCCCAACATCGAATATCATATCCATCAAATATTTCATTAATCCTTGACCAGTCTGCACGATGACTAAATCATTCATCTGACTGTAACCTGGTCCCATACGACCTCTAAGACCCGCAGTTCCAAATTCAAGTCTCTTAAGGAACAACTTGGATAATATTTTAATCTGTCCTTTGTCCAAATATTCATATATTTCAGCTTCTGCTTTTGAATCCTACAACATCAAGCGCAAAAAATTTACACAATTATAATATAATTTGAATGCATTTATTATAGAATAACTCATTGAGTTTAACAGAAAAAGCAGCTTAGTAATCCAGATAACACAGAGAATCTGGAAATAATTTTCAAATTTCCAAATTATAAAATAAATTTTTTCCATCCATCCCATTTCTGTTCCAAAAATATTCTTAAGTGTTCAAAAAGAATTTGCTCTTATGTCATCGTGTCTAAGCTCTTTTTCAGATACAGAAGAAATTCTTTTTATATTCTTCTATCCCTTTCTTCAAAAGGATTTCTTTTATATCTCTCGAGTTTATTTGGAACAAAGTACTCTCATTTATAAAGAATTAAAAAATGTAAATTATATAAGATGATTCGCTTGGAAAATGATTAATGGTTCCTTGATATAATTAATTGTTGCTTTTATGCCTATATTCATAGTCAGATTTTATACTTAAGGCCTCCTTAAATTTATCTTTAGATGTTCTACAGATCATTTCTTTGACTACAGATTATCTAAAGATGAACTTAAGGAGACCTTAAATATAAGGCCTGACTATGAATACAGGCATTAGTTTCACCTTGGCTAAGTATAGAAATCAACTGCGTTTCAACTGATCACAACCATTATCAGTTAATAATTAAATACGCTCACTGAGTACATTAGCATAAATATCATACCTTATTCCACTGCAACCATTCGGTAATCTTGCTATCCAACGTGCTGTCGCCAGTGTTTACCGAACGGAAAGCCATGGTACCAGAGGTTGTTTGAACCTAACCAGGCTAAATAGATCCTTCTTAAAATGAGTCCAGTTGGCGTATTTATCAATGTAACTTCTCCCCGACAAGCGGAAGCGCCTCAATTACCTCTGTATCTGCAGCGTGGCCCACTTTCTCCAAATTTTCTGTAATGCATACGCAATAGAGTACCCTTGGGATCATCGAGTTGTGTAATCGGCAGATAACCATTCCGATAAGACCAAAAGTATTTTCGACGTACAAAAACCGATAAGACTAATTTCGCCTGGCCGCTATCTAATCCGTATCGACCGGAACAGCCGGCGGTTCATCCGATAAGCATCGTCGGGGAATAATTAACGGATCGAACGCGGCGTTTCGCGCGCGGTCGTATAGGTTATTACACGAGCGTCGGCCGCGCGACTTTGTCGCGACACCACGGTGTTTTTGCGGCGTGTATTATTTGTTATCGGACAGTGCGGCGTTATCGCACCTTATCTCGCTCAGTTTAGACGCGTCGCGCGCGCGGTTCGGTTTGAATTTACCTCCAATCTCGGCTACGTCAAAAGGTCAAAGTCGTCAAAGGCCACCTTCGCCGAAAGACGCCGGGGAACGTCCATCGATAAGGGAAGATAGCGCGGCAATGATGTCGCCTTGGGACACGCGCGTAGTTTTATCACGTGCGCGTGTGCGAGTATGCGTATATGGGTTGGCGTGTTTATTTGTGGGTGTATTTACACAATTGTGACAGGAGAGCCTTGACTTTTTTTTTTCCCTCCTCCTTGTCACCCGGCCGCGTGCGGTGTGGCGTGAACGGTTCCGCATTTCACGTGTATTATAATCGTTCTCAGATCGATTGTCGCGATATGGTCTCCTTTTTTTTCTCTCTTTGAATAATTCTGAATAATCGATTAATGCGCAGGCATGGAAAAGGCGTGGGCACGAACGTTGCGCAATTAGATAAACAATTAAAACGTTATGTGTCAGGGTGCTGTCACATGCGGCGTAACTTGCGTAAGCGTAACCTGCGTATTCTAGTAACTTATCAAAAGTTACGCCAGTCTGAAGGGTCCGCATTCACATGGGGC
>VBVQ01000547.1:0-28401 GCA_011636635.1 Tetramorium simillimum
AAAGTACATACACATATTGCATATGTATATTGTAAATACATAATGTATATGTATTTCGTAAATTTAAAAAAATGTATATTTTAAAGTTTTGATTAAATTTAATAAATATAAAATACTAAATAAGATATTTTATACGATAAATTTCACATTTTTCTATGATAATCGATAAAAATCAAAATAATTATCCGTTTCGTATTTACAAAACCGTATTTTCCATAGCATCTTGCAGTATATATCTAAAACACGTCCCTTAAACTATTCTACAGCTTACATTTAGTATTCTGCATTCAAAATACATTTTTTCGCAACATTTCATGCAGTCCTGCCTATGAGAGCGAGCCTCATAACGATGCGTCTGTGTTTATTCGCTTCGCTCCAGAGACTGTGGTACATGAAAAATGAAGTGAACAGCATTTACGTGTGTCGCGCGATTTATGGTTGGTGCGTACATGTGCCAGCGCGCGTTTTCGCACAACCATTTTTCTGCGGAATGTGCCGCAGAAGATGTAGGGAGGGATCCTGCATTCTCGCTACAAAAGAGCTTCAATAACATAAATAGATAACGAGATCCTATTTTTCGGGCAATTTCAAATGAATTTTATTTCAGCAGACGCATTATTCAAACCTTAGCATAGATAGTGCCTGAAAGTTGCGGTTATGTGTTTTATTTCATGCGTTTTATATGTGTATTTTATGACTCATTATTTAAAATCTAAATAAATTCGAGAACATGCGAGAGTAATATTATATAAAATTCTCTTCCTCTTTCTCTGTATATATAGAATAAATATAATTTCCGGTATGAATAATTTCATCTAATTATTCATTAATAAAATTTTGCTTCATACTCTTTTACTAATTTTTTGCTGAGAATGTTAATTCAGTTAATTTTTTGCATTTCAGTTTATTTTTAATTTATTAAGAATCCTTTAAACACGTTGAGAAAAAATGTAAAACTTTGAAAATAGAGATACAAAAACATAATTGTCATATGTTGTTTTATGAATTAATTAATCTCCAGGCAAAAAACGCTATTTTAATCTTGTTGGAATCTTCAACTATTTTTATGTAAGTATCATCGAAGCTTTTATTTATATCTGTTGTCGTCAAACTACCTCAGATGTTTCGACGAGTCTCACTATTGGTGAAGTACAATAATTTTACAGAGATCGTAATTCTTTCTACGTGACAGTGTAATTTCCGGCAACATCGTAATTTCCATGGCTTTGCATTGCTATAACTATAGTTCCGTGATCTGCCAAGAGAAAAATCTTTTTCGCTTACACACATTATTGTCTATTAAGGCAATACAAATTATAGCTAACGTGTAAACGATCTAATTTTTACTCTCTTTTAACAACGTGATCGCCCGATATTTGTGAGATACATAACAAACATAATTGAAAACCTCGTATAATAATTAATAGTAAAAATAGATAAACCTTCTTCGACAAAATTAAATTGGCGAACAAAGCCCTATATGTCAGGCAATCTCAAGTAAAAATTTTATTTTATCCCGATGTTAATAAAAGTAGCTTGTGCGATTCGCGCAAAGCGTTTTAGATTCCCCGGCTCCATAATGAAACCATCAATCCTCGATACTAATGGTCGAGCAGTTTGTACATAAGGGAAGAATATAGCATCCTAGGAGAGGAAGTAGCCTTCACGTACAGCGGGATTTGTCGGTGTGCCGTAAGAATGACGCGGATCTTACAATTTCAGATTCCCTTCGTACGCTCTCGTATTCTCGTAGCGAGAGATATTTCTCCGCGGGCGGCCGGAGATACCAGACAGAAAAGCGCATGATAAACGAGGAGTTAGTCTTTTATGGGTGCAGAACGATTTATAGCACTGTCCAGAGGTGGATACGTCCACCGTAGCACACAGTCGTAACATTATTTCCTGGCCAGGGCGTTTCTCGCGGATTTTGCGCGATAAATCACGCACAGGGAAAATTCTTAAACATCGCTCGTTTTGGTTTCGCTCACGTAATCGTGGCGATCGTATTAAAGTCGATTCGAGCGCGAAGCGAAGCACCAACTACCTCAAAGCTCGACTACGTCAGTCAAAAAGTATTCATTTAGATAAATATGACATATTTAACAGATATAACGTCTAGCTTTATAAAGTTAAATAAAATTTTTAAAAATCAAGAAATTATACAAACAGTACAAAGTAATTGCAAGAAAAATTAAAATATATATTAATTAAATATATATAAATTAAAATATATATCACAAGCTTTTGCAAAATTGTAAAATCACATACTGTCACAGACTCGTAAAATTGCGACAAAAAAGATACTATTACTAATAGTATTACATGCGACTGAAAATAATTTTATCAACTGCATATATTTTAAACTGTATGCAATTACTTTCTGAATAACGAATAATTTTTAAAAGAGATATATATAAAAAATAAAGTCACAACCTTCTCTCGCGTGAGAAAAATATCAGACTTCACTAACAATCGCTAAACCTTTCATTTTGCTATCGTACTGTAATATTCCTCTATTTCGGGTTACCATACTACTGCACCCAATCCTTCGATTATACTCTGGCACAACTGTTGCCTCACGCAATTTCAGAAACACAACCGCATAACTGGCGAATTAATTCACCGGCGTAAGTTTAGCAACGCGACCAATTCATCCATTCACTGTGCCGTTTCGACGAGAAGATCGCGTTTCACGGTATCGCGAATCGCGAACGCGCGTTTCGACGACCATGAAGTGATCAATTCATTGTCAATAACAAATAATCCCATAATCGTACATGTAATACCGCTAATGCCACGGGGATGACGGCAGCCGATAAACGGCGCTCTCGAATATGCTATGCTGCTGCTGTTTCGCGAAATGCGGACCACCGCAATACGTCCTACGTTGCGGCGGCATATTGCAGTAGCTCGATTCTCTTATTCCTGGTGCACACTCGGAAAGCGAACAGCAAGAGAAATGTGTTTTTTAACTCAATTCGATATGGTTTGTTACGCAAATTGTATAGAGATTTGCACATATTTGTCAGCATTCCATAAATAAAACTTTTTACAATCTTTCCGAATGACATATTTCAAACGAACAAAGCTCATATTTATTTTTTTTATAATTATTTATAATTGTTCTAAATAATTATTATATAAGAAATAATTGTATAGGGGACAGCTGTGGAAATTGGCAATTTATTTTCCTAAAAATTTCTTTCATTCAACTGCCGCAATGTAGATGTAATCAAATTAATGTAATTATTACTGAAATTAATAATTAAATTAAAAAATGCTCATTTAAATATGATTATATTGGAATGTGTGTCATAACAAATTTTATAAAAACACCTACAAAAACTCATATAAAAACAATAAAAGAGCTTTTGAGAAAACAGCTTTCATCTAATTCTCGATAACATTTAAAAAATTATTATCTATTGCAGAAATGTGTATACATACATACATGTGTGTCTAGACAGCCTATTCAATACTAATAGTAGTCAAACATTGCAAAAGAATTTGTTTAAAAAAACATTTTTTACATTTTTTCTGACTGGGTCGATTTGACAACGCGTAAATTCGCGTAAATTTCTGGATGACATGTTTCTGACACGATAGACATGCATCGGACGATCACATATTTTATGGACAGTGACATAAATCGTGAACACAGCAGCAAAGATTCAAAAGTTAAAGATGATAAACGTAAATGATGTCCATTTCTACCACGGCAGATTAACTTTAATTTTGGTTTAACTCACTTTCTATCTTTTTTTAGTCCTAAGAATTGGAAAAAGATGAAAAGCGAGTAAACCGAGATTAAAGTTAATCTGCGGTGGTGAAAATGGACATCAATGATAAATTTGTGTGTGAAAGCAATGACTTTTTCAATATGTAGAAAAATACTTGATAATAAAGATTACCTCATCAAATTGGAACTTTGTCAAAATGAATATCTCTGTGATTAATAGGAATAGAATTAAAATTTATTCAGCATAAACGCTTATGTGAGGATCACATTTTAATTAGTTACGTAATTATTTAGAGAATAAAATTTAGACGTTGAGAATTTGAAAAATTCCTTTCACTCTGATCGAGAATTAATTCAATTAGAATTTTTACTAATTTGATTTTAGAATTAATACATGTAAAATAAATCTTTTCGATAGTAGCAAAATTTATTTTTTCTGAATCGTTTTTACAATTGCTATTCTATTTTGAAATTTTTTTAAATCTTCAAATCTCTCTCTAAGATATTTCGTATGTTATAAATGCTTCAGATAAGAATAACAAAATAAAGGACTAATAGGGTTGCTGCGGTCTATTATACACCATATTCATATTTCGATGAAATACGAAACGAAGTCGTCAAAATCGATGCAATAGTTCGGCATCAAAATACATTCATATACACATATGCATTGTTTTAGCCGTGCAAATGGATTAGATGCATCAGAAAAATCAAATTAACGTTATGTGAACGTATGTTGTGTCTTAGTTTTCGGAAAACTTAAAAAAATTTAAACATTATACCGACTGCAAATTTAATAATAAAATTTAATTTTCTCTCTAAAAAACACTGAAAAGTATAATAAATTAAGACATTGTTCGTAGAATTTTTTTTTTCAAGTTTTGTTATAATAATGCAAAGCAGAAGCAATTCTTTAGTCATATCTCTTAATTTTAATAGTATGTATTAATAATTAATTGTTGAAAATAAATTTATATATGTTGATAAGAATTTCTAAGTATTCCCAGTGAGGAATAGATAAAAAAGTAATAAAAAAAATAAAAAGCGATCCTTTATAGGAAAAGAAGTTTGAGAAGCACTGGAGAGATATGCGCGTGATGCAGACGAAATCCAAAATTCATTCGGTGCCTGCTGCGCAGGCTGGCTTCGTGTATTGCAACACCCATATATAGGGCATACAGAGTTGCACCAGTCGCGTGCATCGACGCATGTTTATGCACGCTGTACAGCGAGACAAATAGAGAGAAAGAGAGAGAGAGAGAAATAATGAAGATAGGATAGGAGAGGAGAGGAGAGGAGAGAAAACTTCAACGGAGTGAGTGTGGTCAGCAGGATGTATGGGCGTATCGTGACATTAATTTGATTTTAGCGAACCGAATGGGAAAATCGTTTTGTATTAGTCTGCCGCCATTCTGGTGTCAACGGAAAACAACGGGGGCTAATTACAAATGCAATCGCCGCGCGCGAAATCGCTATCTTGAAAATGAAACAGACAACGTCAGTCATTGTCCTATGAAGTGACAAGCTGTCTTAAATGTTGAAGATATTCCCCCCCCCCCTTTCTTTAGAACATCTCGTGGATTCTCGAAAATTAGATGCTCCAACTTTACAGAATTATGTGACAAATAAACAAAAATTAGAAAATATTTTTTATTCCATTTAGCGATTAGAGATTTTTTAAAACATAAGTTTTAAATTTCCAACGTCGATCAAATACTATACATATATTAAAGAATCTGACACTTTTCGTTTAACTTTCAAATTAGATTTTAATAATCTGACCTAGAAACTCCAATATCGCAGTTTTATTAATCGATATATGTATATCAATCTCAATTTAAACAAATGATTATAATCAATTTATCTCATTTTAGGTTTTAGGTATTTTCAATTTCAAGAAAAATCTACAATTTTTCGTGATATCTTGCATTTTACTTTACGGTTCATATTTTTATTGCAAATGGATAACGCGCGCGCGCGCCTCGATTGATTCATCTCGATGCAACCAATTGCAAAAAGATTTTCAGAAAAAAGCTATATATATATATATATATATATATATGTTACAACGTTGATTTGATTCACGAGTAGATGGAAAGATCCGAATTCGCAAAAAGTTGCTATCGAAGGGAAATAGCACATGCAACTCACGCACAATACAATACGAGATATTTATAGATAAAACTTTTTGTCGTAGTGCGCACGCGAAAAAAATCGCTGCAATGTCTGTTTTTCAGGTAATTGCTTTTCTAGAGAAAAAACCGTCACGTCATCCGCTCATACTGTCGTTTTCAATATTTACATGTGCGCTCGTCGCATCGCGCGCACAAATCGCGTTGTCGATTTCGATTTTGCTTTTTTCTCTGTCGAACTTACGTATTGACAAAAAAGAAAAATCGTCGCGCGGATTCACGAAAATTCGAGAAGCGAATTTTTTTAAATACAACACAATGCGTTTGTCAAATCGAGAGTCGAGCTAAAAATCTGTGCGCGATTTTCAGGATTAAAATAATAGTAGATAAAACTGTGTTGTATATCACTCACTCGTCGATGACTATCTTCATTTGCAAAGGCATCCCGAAAATAAACCTGAAAAAGAGAATACCATTAATATCGTATGTATATACATGAGAGAGAGAGAGAGAGAGAGAGAGAGAGAGATTAACCATTTATATTTTTATAAAAGAATTTTGTTTATTACAATTACAAAAATTATTATACAGATTATTTCATTCTCTTAGTGACAATTTATAATAAGTTTATAATTTTTTTAAACTTTTCTTCCTGTTGTTACATATAATTGATCTATAAGAACTAAGAATTCACTTTGTAATGAAATATCATTACAAGTAATAGATAAAAGTAATTATTATCCGTGTTTATTAGTATGTAATAGAATATAACTTTTATATGGGACAACTCGTTGAAAAGGTTTTCATGGCGATGCAGGTTTTAATGGGAGCGCATTAGAACCGACTGCAAGTAGTTACAGTCACGCAATGGTCAGACCGAGTCAATTCGCGCATTTCGACGTGGCAATTGTACTTGTCCGCTGTTATTGGTCGACTTTAATCAAGGTAGAAGACTTGTCCTTTTGAGCGATTCGTTTCGCAAGGAGCGGAAATTATTCTTCCGACACCGTTTGGTTGACTCCGATAATATGCCGTATATATCGTATAGATAACGACGCAAATGGAATGCAAATAGCATTCGATTTGAATCGCTATTCAAATACTGTCGTAACACGTAAAAATGAGATTACTTTATCTTTCGCGCATTTAAATATTTATAAAGCTACACAGCGCGTAAGTGTTATTTCCGCAATCGCTTAAACTAATTGAACCTAAGAGACTATTTAAGTTTCAAGTGCACTTTCGCGGGGATTTAATTGCATTACATTCGCGAGATAATCCGACACAATCTCGTTCCGCTTAAAGCACCCCGATCGTCCACGAGATAAAGGATGCGAAATAATGGAGGGGAGGACCGAACAAGGGAAAAGAAAAGAAGTTGGAGGACGAAGGCATCGCCCTTTGGTAAAGCGATGTATCTTTAATCACGACGCGAGCAGCCGATTCGGTTGTCGGGCTCGTTTTCCGCCGTCACAGATGCCGTACGACGTACAAGATACCGGCGTACAAGATAAATGGCAGATAAAAAGGGACAGCCGCTGTATCGTGCTTTATCGGTCTTCTCCCGTACAGATACCAAGTCCACTCGCCCCGTTTCGGACCTTCTCTCACCCTCCTGAAAACTTCAGACGAGTTTTACGCCTCTCGATAAACACTGATTGCTTCTTAAATTGCCCCGAGTTCTCGTCTAAGCTCCGCGCGATCGTGTTACAGGAAATTGTAACTACTATCATACAACTTCATTACGAAATATTTAACGATACTATGTATGAGTGTGTGTGAGATGTGTTGCATCTGATAAAATAAATAACATCAAATCCTTTTTTATCCCTATAAATTGCATCCTTTTCAAATATTACCTATATAATTTGGGAATTAAATTCATAAATTTTTAAATATTGAACGTAAAATCTAAACATCAATGTACATCTATGCAATTTCAGTGTTAGATATTTTTATCAAAATCGTGAGAAAAGCTAGCTTACATGCGTCACTAATCTTTTTACAAACTTTTTACAAACGCCTTGAGAAGGTTTATTTATACGAGATGAATTCGCTTGGATTAATTTCGCGATGGTAAAGCGCGTTTTTCGGGATACGCGGCGCGCGCGCGGTCTATTTACGTGCATTTTGATAACGAAGAAGGTGCAGCAGACCAATTCCACCAATCCGACCGTTGCGTGACCGCAAACACTTCGGGAATACCTGCGCAATACCATTTAAAGCCCCAGGACACAGGTGCTCCAGCATCGTTCCGTGCCACTGAATTGGCTACGGCTATCGCGCGACTATTTGCACGGTGTCGTGCAATTTGTACACACGAGCGTATTCTGAGCCTCGAAAAAATTTTAGTGAAATACCGTTCGTTTTTATCTATTTTGTCCTCTCAGAAATTTAATTTGTCGCAATTTTTTCGCCATCTCAAACCTGCAAACGTTACTAGTATAAATAAAATTCGATTAAAGAAAATTTAAATATATGTATTCTGCAATTAAGTATCGGTTGAAAATTTCACAAATATCAAAATATATAATAATTCTGATATGATATATAATTTGTATCGCTCTTACACGTGGCTGCATTCTTCGGAATTAATCAATATTTGTACACACGAGGCAAAGCACAATTTGTGTGAGGTACGTGCGTGAAATGTGTCAACATCGCGATAAAATTGTATTACAACGTTGCAGTAACAATAGCAAACCTCACGCGAGCGATGCTTTAATCTCGTCCGAATTAATCAGCTGACTGATCTGACCGACGGGTGAATTATGGTCCAGCTTGTGAATTCGTGCCGAGGCCGAGGTCGTGACTGTTACAAAACTCGCGTGCCTTTTCCACGACATGGAAAAAGCAGCATCCGTCTGACCTTTTCTCGTCGACATTGATGGACGAGACGATGATTGGTATTCGGGGTTCAAACTGAGAAATAAAGTACCCAAGTCCGTCCTTGATGTACTACTATTCCTTTTAACTAATTTTCTTTCGGAAAAATGAGGCATCCGTACGAATCGTCAGAAAGTATCTGAATCAATGTACGTGTAAAGATAACTAAACGTAAAAAGAAAAATATATATAGTCTAGGATTTCTTATACGTATTATATATAATAATATATTAGAGTAAATTAAAAAATATATATTGAAACGGAATAAACACTGTTTCAAAATTCTCTGAATAAATAATTATATAATAAATAATGCTTCTTCTTTTATATACTTAGAAAGTATTATTTAAAAGTACTTTGTTAGTCTACTTTCTCAAAGTTCTGTTCAAATATAAGAAATTTTAATAGTATATGTACATGTACATACAATATCAGCTATTCGAATATTTTTCTTTTATGTTTAAGTCTCAGAAAAAAATTATTAAAAATCAAATATATAAAATTTTAGAACCTTTTACTAACAGAATTTATTATAAAGCTCTTTTATCATAACTTTGCCTTAACTTATTCAAAAAGTAAATTTGATCATTGAATGAATTTGATTTAAATTTTGATCTTTCATTGATCGAGTGTAATTTAAACTTTCATTAAATAGCTAAATCATGAAATGAATATTCTTCAGCACGACGGTCCCTCCCTTCGATTACACCTTTTCCCACTAACGACGGCAAAAAGAACAAACCAACGGCGAGGAACGGAAGAGCGGAACGAAGCGAATGCGAAAGTTCGCAAAGCCGAGGAATTTCCGGGCGTGTCTCCGCGCGTACACTTTCCTCGCAACTACGCTATTTTTCTACGGAATAAGAGAAGGTGATTCGCCGTCCATCAAAAATCCCTTGTCCTTTTTCCCCGAATAAAACGTCGCACATACGACGAATTCGTGATGGGGGGAGGGGGAAAAGAAAAGGGGCGCCATGAAAAGAAAGCATTTCGGTTAAAGGGTCTTCTTTTCATCCGCACCGTTATTCAGGATGTAATATCGTCTCATCCCCTTGGCGAAACTCGCCCTTCTTGCGTACCTTCGGCTGTCCGCGTGCACCTTTAATGCCCACGTTGCCACTTTTGCTACGTAATACGATAATGGTGCGTTAAGCGCGCTTAAACGAGGCTCTGCTTTTCTCCTGATCTTCTATCGTTCCTTCCCATCGCGCATAGTTTCCAGCTTGTGATAAAAGACTTCTAAAAGTGTTGACGCATTCCTTCTTCGGAGATTAGGCGAATATTCAATTTTTCATGACACTTTTTTTTAAGCAATATCCGGGCGAAAGATAGACATAATATTGTACATTTTCTTGTTGACAATATTAAGGAGAATTATTATTATAGAGTATAATTTCAACTCTACATTTCTTTAAGCATTTCTTTAAAAGGAGCTACGCGATCGATGAAGTTAGTACCATTTTATTAAAAAAAAATAATAATAATTGTGCTGTGTTGTGCCAAGTTTGTGCTACGTTGTGCCGCAAAAATTAATTACATATCTCAAAAGATAAAACGTCAAATAAAAAAAATAATGTTGATTGACGCTTTGTCCTTTGAGATATGCGATTAATTTTTGCGGCACAATGTAGCACAAACTTAGCACAACACAACACAATTTTTGTTTTTTTTTTTTTTTATAAAATGGCAGTGCTAACTTCATGTACATACATATGAGATCGAGATTATCTTCACAAATGATGTTTAAAAAGTGTGTGTACGTTTCATCAAGCTGAGAAAATTAGAATAAAAGCTGTAAAATATACATAACATTATTATTAGCAAGAATTATAATATAATGTAATAATTATATAATTACGAAATATGTCCATCTCTCTAAACAAACTTTGTATATTAGTATTGTTATGTTATTTATATAATTCTTCCTTTTAAAACTTCTGTACTTTCTTCTCATAGAAAAAGTAATATTTGCTGAAATAATATAACTTAATTCTTAATAAGGATTCTCTTTAGCGTATAGAAGAATAGATATCGTAAATCTTTTTTCATTCGAGAATTGAAGATAAAGATGAATAAAGCGGATCGATATTTTTAGTTTTATTTGGGAAGAACAGAAACATTTAGAAACTAGTTAAAAATTAAGGGATTTGATATAGCGATAAAATCAAATGTAAGGTATTAGAGTTTGTAGAACAATTTCATATGTGATTTGATTCTGTCAAGAAGTTGCCATCCTATAACTGTGAATCTGATTGATTTTTTTCTGTCTCTATTCCTGTCTCTTTCCCTTTCCTCGACGAAACATGTTCGCGCTGCGCCGTAAATTTTGCGCTGTAAATTTTGCGCCGTTTACTATTCACGGATGAGGCATTCCATGGCGGACATACTAAAAAACTTTGCACTCGTCTTGGGTGCGGATAATCAAAAGGAAATAAACCATTCGTTCGTGTCAAGATGATTTCTTTCCGTGGAAAGATCGTAAACCGACGTCGTATCTGTTTCCAGCCTACTTTACCGAAGACGGTGACGGTGGTACTGATTTTCACCGGTCTGGAAACTATGATAGCACAGAATTTTTTCTACTTCTGCATTCTTTCAGCCCGTCTTTCTTTACTCTGCTCTTTTATAGTTTTATAGTGACTGAAGATAAATTTTACGTGACAACGATAAACTTTTTTTTCTCTCGTTATTTGAGAAACTTGTATCCAAAAGGGGTTAAGGCTCAGTTTTTTTCAACAGAAATATACATATTATATATCATCTTCTCTCGTATCAAAACATTAAAGAATTTTTATGCATTTTCATGATCGATGTATCTAATAAAAATTTTTAATTCTTTATTTTATGTAAAGCAGTCATAATAACTAAATTTTATTTGTCTACTTTTTTACATACAAATAAATTATATATTATAACAAATTTCTAAAAAAATATTCTTTATAATTCATAATTATACAATTTGTAATTGCGACTATTCATGTTAAATAACTAGAAATTAATTATACATATATTAGATTGTTTATTGTTATATAAATTTTTATGTAGCATGAATCTTGAGTTACAACATTATCGACATTTATTGAAATAATATGTCGATAATGTCTTAATAATAAAATACATCAATGTTAACATAACACATATGGGCGAAAAATAGATGTAAATTATTAATTATATTCCGCTGTCGGATGAGAAAAATTTAGTAGTGACAGGTTCCATTTCCTTTGTCTAGTAGCAAATTCATAGAGATTGTTTGTTCGTAAAAAAAGGGGGGTGCAATTTTTCTACTTCTAGCATGAGGATAAGAAGAATAACATCTCGAAAGGTTCTCAACCTAGAAGCGTTCTTCCGTCACGATAAAATGCTGCCAATTTTTTCACTCAAGATTTCTGATATCCGAGAAGTCACCCGGCGCGGCGCAAAGAAATTCAGTATGAATTAAAAAATTACAACTTTGTCTAACATTAAAGTAAAAAATTAGGATGCTTGACATCATTTAAGAAATGGTAGTTTCTTTCTGTTTATCGATCAAAACTGGTAGAGTAATACCTATTTCTATATGATCTTTTCTGGTTAGACAACGAGAACGGGGTCAACCAATACTTATCCCAGTATCTCAAAGCACTTCAGAGATATCCGCAAATGGACCAAGTACACAAAGAATTCTCTCCCGTGCGGTCTCTTACGTGCGAAGTTATAACCCGTTTTCGCGCGAAAGCTTTTATCGGAATAGATTAGACAGCTGAAAGGACCGCCATCTACTCGTGACGATGGTGTTTGATATGATCTCACAGTGCGCTCGTGCCCGGCGAGAAAAAAATAATCCCTTCGTGTGGGCTTTCTTCGAGAGGGTTTGATATTCCGTGGATCATTCGTCTTCAGCTCTTTTCGTCGGCAAGACATTACCGCCGCATCCGGAATATCCTGCGCGGTCCCCCATTCTCTCGCCAGCAGGATTTCAGGATAATCCCGCTCAGCCACGACACGGCTGTGCCATGGTCGTAGAAGAAAGTAGGCAAGTTGGAGAAATGTGGTGACGAAACAAGGAAAAACACCAACGGAGTGACATTTAACAGTAGCAAATGAATGTTTAAGCCCAGAAAAACGAATAATACGCGTGAGATAAGATTGCAACGAAATAAATTACTTTTCTGCGGAAAATAAAACTGGCCTTTAATTAAGTTTGTACCAGAGAAAAATGGCAATTTAATACCTTCTTCGAATTTAAAATAATTAAAAAATTATAAGATAATTTAAGTAATACGGATAAATATAAATTATTCTCTGGGAGTGCAAAAATATAACATTTATGTATAATAATGTAATTATGTCGTTTAAAATAATATATAAAATACAATAAAATAAGAGAATTACAAATAAAAATTGTCATATAATGATACAATCGTTTTATATACTTATTGAAAAATAGTTAGCATTTTGTTACAGATAATTACAAATTAATAAACTATTTTATACATTTTTATAATGAACTTTTGACATTATTGACGATTATTGCTGAATTGTATTATTCGCGATGCCCAATTCAATTCAATCGCGAATAATATCGAGAAATTATGAGTCACGGGGGATACGAAGGATTTGTCAGGTACGAACCTCAAGTTGCTCGTTCTAGCAACCACGGTAAAGCTACGGGGAAAAATCTTGCCGAAGGAAAGTTAAAGTTTTGATCCTCGACGACCCGATATCGTGGTACGTGCCGAACATCCTATGAGTCCTGGCTAACTACTAGCTCTACCCCCGTCCTCTGCCTCTACCTGCTAGAAAAATAGATCACAAGGTCGTTGCCCGCTTGAATATCCTTGCTCGATAATATATTTTTTCAAGAGAGATAATATTCTCTTTTTTCTTTCTGAATCAATATTTTTAATTATAAATAATTATTACGTACGGATGTTATATATTTTATGAAATCTTGAGTGAACAGGGCTTCACGACAAGCATCAGTATTTATCAATATTATTATTAGTAATCGTTAATTTTTAGTTATATTTATTATCTATTTTATCTACTTATTATAAAGCTATCAATGAGATGCTGAGCTTTTTTTCTAAATTTACATATTTTATTATAAATTTATATCGAAAGAGTGATTGAACCAAAAGCGCATTTCATCAATATTGATCGGCACATTTGGTAATTAACGCTTTGAACGTATATCATTATAAAAATAAAATAGAAAGTGTCAATGTCTCGGATAAATTATCCATTCGCAACGCAACTAAACTAAAATGACGGTAAACCAACATTGTGCGAGCTGACGGTGCTCGCAATTTTGTTGATAGCGCAATTTGCCTGCGCCGTCTCGTTGCATCCATACACACACATACACACATACACGTACGCATATGGTAATCGCGTAATATCTCTCGAGATACCAGTTTACGCCACGCAAGTGCCAAATTGCAACTGCAGCTGCTAGATCGACACGACGTGAAATATCCACCACAATGATATAATAGAAAGCCGCCAGACCAGGTCAGACGACTATTCTATTCCACAATTGTCTCGTTGCACCATAATTATGGCATTATTTCTCTCCTCTCTCTCATCTAATCCATCCCATTAATATCTTCCTTCGCATGTGCATTCTCTCGCAATTCGCTTGCGATTGTTATCGAAAATTCGAATGTATCTTGATAAAAGCACTACATAAAACGCCTCATGTGTAGTCTCCACATTTATCTCCGAATTTTTTAATAGATTTTTTTCTAAGTAGTAAAGAATTGACTAAACTTATGACAGTTTCTTTGACTATTATTTCTCTCAAAAGTTTGTCATCAAAATATTACGCGATATATATTTACCTATCTATTTTGCTAATAATTTTATTAAACGCGATTATATTAAATTTTTATTAATCCTTGAAGGTTATCATGAAATTTCAACCCATGCGAATTTTGTTTTAATGTTATTTTTTAAAAATATAACGACTGATAATACTAATTTCTAGTAGTTACTTAAGCTATCGGTATGATAATAATGTTACATAAAATAGATCAGAGTACTCTCATATACACAAAGTTGGTTTGGAGTGATATTTCATTCATAAAAGTCTAAATAAAAATTAAGCAGTAAATAAATGTATTTTATACTTTTTATATATTTTGATATATTAATTTTTATATATTAATTTTAACGTTTTATTCTAAAAAAATAATAAATGTTATTTATATAATATCGTAAAGTATCATACGTACATTGCATCTTTTGCATCTGCAATAAAATTCTGGCATTTATTTTCCACATAATAAAAATTAAAAGATTCTTATTTCCTCCAATATTAGCTTGATTCCTTCTGTTTGATCGTTAAAAGTATTACTGCGTAAATGCGCTTGTAATACCGGATATCGAATGCGTCGCAATGCCAACTCGACATAAATTATACAAGTGGCGGGCGCGCGTGCGACAAAAGCGGAACGCAAACATTGGCAAGCCGAAAGTTAGATAGGATTGAGTTCGTGAAACTACGACGACGGACAATAATGTTGGCTTTTACAACTTGTAATTAAATTACCTTGCACGCACGATCGCCGTTGCGCGATCGCGTGCAAGTTACATCGTATGCATCGACCGGGAGGACGACAAGAGAAAAAAGTTACTTCGAAAGCCTGCAATTTTTCAGGAATTTTTCAGTCGTGCATAAAGAAACGTGATTTGTGTGTGTATTGCACACAAAAAAATAGAATTACTTGAAACGCAAATAGGAAATCATGCATTTTTCCTTCTTATAAAATAAATTAAAGAAATGAGCCCAAATTTAAGAATAAGCAATTAACAATTTTGTTAGCTCAAGTTTCATCTACAGGGATAGGAATTCTTTTACAATTGCCTACGTTTCTTTATATCTTATTTTGTGCTCACGGTTATTATTTGCGAGGCCGGAAACGAAATTTTATTGGAGTCGCGAGAAGCGAGAGAAGACGAAAAACGAGATCAGGATTTAAGGGCAGTAGGGTAGCGACGGTACTCATAAAACTTGTACGTATCCGAGATCGGCGCGGAATAAAAAGAACCGTGAAGAAAGCTCGGATTGAAGAAGAAGAAGAAACAAAAAAACGACAACGGGGGATATATCGGGAAGGTCTAGACCGCATTTTCCTATCCTGAGACAAAGTATTATAACTTGCAAGCTTGAGAACTCTGCGAAAGCCGGCGGCTCCCATTTCCGCGTCGTGAATCTGGCGTTCTTCTGGGTCAATCCTTTGCAGTCGAGAACTTTGTGATTGCGCTATGTGCACCACGCGGAATATGCATATATTATATATATCTTCCTCGAGAGACTTACGCAAAACGCTTTATTTCGCAATCGACGCGCAAGAAAATCTTATAAATCTTACCAAAATATTATTAATTTATGTTTGTATTTTACGTATTACGTATTTTTTAATTTACCCAATAAAAATGTTTTTGCAATTATTTTTTTAAATTATCTTATCTGATCTATTGATTAATTATCGAATTAATCTCCATTAATTTCGCAACAATTTTTAAAAAAATTTGATAGAAAACGATTTCATAGGAAAGAAAAGGAAAAAATGTAATTGTTTTCCACGCAATTGACCTTTTTATTGTAAAATTTTTAATGAGGGAAGAGAGAGAGAGAGAGAGAGAGAGAAAATCTCTCGAGCCTATTTCGAAAAATGAGAGAATCAAATCCGGTTGGACTAGTTTTTCAAAGTGAAAGGAATGTTTGAGCCGTGCCGCGTTGCGTAGATTTACTAATGGCGCCGATAGTTCACATCGTTCGAATTAAACTTTCACGAGCGCGGCCTGCTGACTCCCGCATACTCGATTCGCGGGTTAACACGATCGTTACACGAGTGTCATGCATAATGCATGTACTTTCGTGCACTCTAATCGGCAGTTTACCGTTAATCGACTGCCATTGTTTCTGTTGAGACGCGGCTTTGCCCCTCACGCTATTGTTCGATAATTTCATCTCCTCGAGTGCTCTCTCGAGAGTAATACGCACACTCGCAGACGGAATATCGTATTGTCTTTGATGATTATTGATTGCCATAAGCGTCAAAGTGGAAATAGTAATTTTAATTCCTCAAAATTCTTCCAAATTGATTTAATTATTAATCTGCTTATTGCATTAAACCACTCTGAATTATATCATTATCTCTTCCATTACAATTTTGTTGATTGTGTTTAGATCATTTTTAGATCAATATGTCGATTGTACGAGTTATCATTTTCTTTTTCACGACAAGAAATAAATATAGTATGCATTGCACTTTTATAAGACAAAATTTTAGCAAGAGATATATTTCGGGATCGGACCGAAGATCCTCGGTGTGTTAGGCGGATGTGATAACCACTATATTATACTACGGAAACGTTCTACATACATATTACAAACTACTACGAGAACGGCATCGATTATGCTAATTAGAGCCGCAGATGTAATTAGTAAATTATGTATCGGTCCGCGCGCACCATGCTGCACAGAGCATTATAAATTATGTCTGTTCTATGCGGCTATTTCGTAAATCCTCATTTTGCATAATGTTCAGCAATTAAGACAATGTCTGCAAAAGGAGTCACAGGAACTTTGGCAGAAAGCCAGATTTGAGAAAAATGTACTTGCGGATCCTACCTTTACCCTTAATTTGCAAAATGATAGTAATAGCAGCTGCTAGTTCATTAACTGTTAATAAAGATAAGTTGTCTGCAAATATTTACTATTACATGTATTTATGTATTTATATATTTATGCGAATCAAAACAAAAATCTTTAAAATAATTCTACCTCATATTTTTTCAATTTTATTTACCTTGACATAGTTGATTGCTTAATTTTATTTGTTTTAGATCAGTTTCTAATACAAAAAAATGTTTCCGCCCGGGATCGAACCGGGGACCTTCCGCGTGTTAGGCGGATGTGATAACCACTACACCACAGAAACTTGTTGTGAATACTTTCACTCAGTTTCAATGGTGATCAGCAATATGTGTATGATTATTTATTCTAAATTGTATATTTACATTATGATGTCTACTTAAATATTATTAAAATCAATTACAAAAGATTGTAAAAGATTTAATGTAATATATTATATGTGTATAATAAATTACAACGTACTATATAGTACAGAAATTTTTATAAAACACCTAGTTGTTACTTGAACATATATTATCTCACAATATATAATCCTTTAGTATTTTATTTTTCTTTAGAATAAAAAATAAAATTATATGTTAATATCTTTTTATTCGTTAACTTTAGTTTATTTTTAATCTAAAACTTTTATCACCCAACATTACCAAAAATATTTGTTGAGACACTAGTTATCACACAACATAGTAGATATGTAATCTTATCTTGCGTATATGAATAATTCACTGCTTAAATACATGTACATGTGAACTTGTTATCAAGAAATATTATCTTGTAAAAAACATTATTAAGTCAAACGTAATGTTTTGTTATTTAAATTTAATTTTGCAACAAAAAAGTATTTTATCGCTAAAACCAACGCTACATATGTATTTTTGTGAATGAAAAAAGAATATTTTCAAAGCAATCACCAATCTAGTTTGTTAAACTTGCAACTGTCATATAAATTTCAACATTTTTCATTGCAAATTATTAAGATTAGTTGTTAATAATATAGATGTTAAAGTTCAATTAGAAAGAATTTTTTATCATAAAATATTTCCATCGAATAATTAATCTGAGAGAAAGTGATTTTTCCTTTCGCACGGAAAAGCTGATTTCCCGGATAAGGGTTAATCCCCAAAAGCAACTTGCATAATCTTTCTCTCCTATCGGGTGTCGCGTATCCGAGTGCCTTTTAGTGAACCCTTCGTTACTGAAAGCACGCGTGAGAGGAAGTACGCGTCCCTCGAGGGCCGAGCTTTAAATATTCACGATTTAATCTAAACTTCCATCTTATCGGGGCAATCCTGCTGTCGTGGATTGGCTGTCGCCGCGAAGGACGAATTCTCCCGCGAGCATGCGAGTTCCGTCTCGAGAGTGCAGCGACGACGACGTCGTGCAAATGATGCGAATGAGGAACGCTCTTCAAACCATGGACTCCGAAGAGAGCCAGAGAGAGAGAGAGAGAAATGAGATTAGGTCGTAATATTTTATGACGTAACCACAGTGTGGTGTCGAATCGTTTCCTACGTCGGAAACATCATTCGCAATATCTTATTATCTAATGTGAGACATGAAAGATTTCATTTGTACACTTTTTAAACAATTCTATTACTTTGAGCATATTTGTAATCATTGATACCTATTTGGAAATTGGAACATTGGAAACACAAGCTGCTGTAAAAGAGATTGAGATTGTAAACTTCTAATCTTAAACTTCTATTTCGAATCCGAATATCGAGAGTCTATATTTTCTCTCAATGCATGAATCTAATTTTGCGACTCGTAATTCCTTAATGCAATAACATCACCAAAAAAATTGTGCGCGCGCGCGCGCGCGTGTGAGTGTATGTCTAAATATATTTTAATAAATACATTCGCATAATGCTCGTTCAGAGTTGTGCGAAAAACTTTCTCTTTGAATCAGTCTTCTCACAATAACGATGACGAAAAAGACGAGTCGTTTACCTAGCTGTAAAACAGATTCGTATTAGGAAACTGTGGAAAAGCCGTTGGTGATACGCTTGCGGAGAGAAACGTGCACAATACCATCGTTGAGAGAGGAAACAGCGCGGAAATTTACCATTTTCTCTGGCGCGCGAGAAACGCCTTACGATGGATTATTACCTTGGACGAAAAGAAGCGGGGATGAGAAATTTCGGAAAACAATGATGCAAGCGTTACAAGGATGTGGGGAAAAAGCGGAGTAATAGGCGACGGGGCGATTTATTATCTGGAAAAAAATTAGTTGCCCCTTCGTTCGCGCGCGCGAGCTGACTCGAAAAGCTCTCGTCACGTTACTTACAATTCTCGTGTAATATTAATGAGCTTCACCTACTTTTTATCTGCCGTGGTAAAAGTACGTTGTCGTAAATGCATTATGCAGTAAAATAATGTTTGCATATTATTTTACATTCATGTTATTTAATTGCACATAAAATTTAACTCCAAATCGAAAAATCTCTTATTGTTTTCGCAATGTAGATCAGTACAGTATAGTACGTATACATATTTAATTTTATAATGTTATATGATAAAATATAATATATTTTAGAGAAATATCTACATATTTTTGCCAACAGATTTGAAATAATATATTTTATATGCAATTTAAAGCAGCAATAATTCAATATCACCAAAAAACATTGTTATTATCACCGATATATGTAAGTTATCTTGCGATATTGGCATATTCTGTATGCTATTATAATCGATCTGCTGTCGCCGCATGAAGAGTTCAGAGAAAATTCGCTGACGCATCTTATAAATGAAGGTTTCTGAACAACAACACGCCAAGCCACGCGTGGCAAATTTTACAAATGATGCGTTCGAAGAGAGCGCCGTAAATCATTAAGAGAAATTTAATAATAATCCTCATTTGTTGAAAAAGTGACAAAGTTTCTTGTGCAAACCTATATTATATCTACATGTGTAGATATACCATCATCGGAGGAAAAATTATAAAGCCACGTCGCAAACGAATATATCACGTCTTTTATTCGTATTCTATTATTGTATGTGTGTGTGTGTGCGTGTGGGTAATTACGAAAGAACGCGGTCGTCGAGGTGCTTAATTGAAATACCGGCGTTGTAGGGCGAAAGATTGATCGAGAAAGAGGTGGTGAGACAATTACGAAGGTCGGACTAGATTGATGATATTTCAACGTCGAAAGTGTAAAGCGCGCGGCGAGACGTGCGAAGGAGTGAAGACGCGTAAGAAGTGAAAACGGAGTACGAAGAGCCGTCGTTGTATTGTCGTCCGCCAATCTTCCGCTAATCGAGGGCAAACGATTCCATTAATATTCAATAGGCTGAAACATCTACTAACGTATTGATAAAATATTTCGCGATCGGAAAAACTTTCGATACACTTTTTACATAATATTAATGGGAAGTCCATTAGAGTGCGCGCGCGCGCGCACATTCACATAAGCGAATACGGTGAAATAATATTAGCAGGACTTTTACATCCGCCGGGATATATATCTAGGGAAAGATTTATTAATGTATTGGAAGATAATAAATAATATCGCAAAAGTTTTTACATCATTTCGCAGTTTTATGACGATCGACCGAGTACATTAATGAGCTCTTTGCCATAACGTGAAATGAAAATGTATTTTACATTGCACATTTCTTCCGCGTAACGTACACCCGATCATGTTTATCATCCGGCATAAATCCTAGGATTTAATCAAAACGCCATTACAATCGACATCTTTTTCTCGTATTCGCACGAATTCTCGTCGTTTCGAAAGTAACTTTAGAACGATCGGCTGTTTTTCAGCGGGACTCTTTGCTCCCGAAGAAGACCGCTCCTTCGTGAAAAGCTTCTCCGCTTGATATCGATTACCAACGGCGTTCGTTCTCTTGCACCTTTCTTTACCGTCGTTTCTTTCCCTACCATCTACTGTTTAACTTCCGCCCTCGTCTCCACAATCATTCTCTGTAGACTCTCTGTAGATTTTATATTCTCACCATTAGCAGCAAATTTTGTGATCGCGCAAGCGACCCTCGCTTATTTTTATTTTTTATTTATAATTAACTATAGATTTCTCTGTGTAGCAATAATTAATTAAACGGCGAAATTTTTATAGTCGATTTGAAAGTTGTATAGAATCTCTTGTCTACAAATCTTATTCTAATTTTGCCCGTCTCACGCATATATCGATCGAAATAAAACCACGGAAGTGAGAGTGTGTCGAATTCCTGGATGAAAGAGTAAAACATTAAAGAAAAATATAATATAAATATAAAGTAATAATAATTTAATTTATATAAATTATCTACTTTGCCACTGAATTTTTAATGGAATAATTTAAAAATGTGTATAATTTAGGACTTATTGACGATGTTGATAAAGAATTGACATTATCAACAAGAGGGGAATACGTGATGCATATTTATATATGTGATGCATATCACATATGAAGGAATATCGAACACTGATTGATAAAAAGCCGCTGGACAAAAAGAAGCCGTAGGATACTGCAGGGAAACGAAAATGGAGCGGCAGGCAAAAGAGAAGGAAGAGTGGGAGGGAGAGAGCGATTGCAGTCGCGCTCGGCTGCATACGTCAGATGCACGTACATCGATTGCCATCAATCGATCCTCCGTGCACGGAGGCGAGGATCTCGCAGCGGGATTTCTACACCGTCGACTGGCTGCACATCCCTCAGGAAATACGCCAGCTTGAACTCCAGCCGACCGAGACGAAGCCACGCAGCGGCATCCGCGAAATGACGCCGCGCAATTAACGATTCGTTACACTCCGTAACTGCAAGTTTTTGCATGGCTTCGCGAATCTATAATCTTTAAACTTGTAGCTCTTTTAAATTATTGTGCACTCGGCTAATTTTATTAAGTTATAATCAATAAAGTTGGAAAAAGAGCACGCGGAAACCTGACGTTAAGAAATTAATAGAAGACATCCAATAAAAAATAAAAATACAAAGGAATAGAAAAAATATTATATTACAAAGAAACTCGGAGCTTTTTTAAAACAATAGTTGATTAAGGACGATAAATTCGCAACTAGAAAAAAGATTCCTATTAATTCTCGCTTTTTCAATTCGCGCTTTCTCGCTATACATATATTGTAACAAGTAACATTAACTTCTTCTTAAAATGTTATTTTTAGTCGTTATTTATCCGTTCGGCGTATCGAAAGATACGATCGAAAGCTAAGCACACGGAATCGCAAATTGTTTGCCATCCACCGGGAGATTCTCGAGGCGCGTATCCACACACGCGCGGTCGATGCAACGCGCGCGCGAAAGGAGTAGGTATCCAGGACATGTATCCGAGTCAGTCTTCGATATGGCGATACGGAGCCGGCGTGGGTGAGGGCGAGGGCGCGGGCGCGGCGGTAGTGCATCAGAGCGGACATGGGCAAGCCCGATAGACGCCGGGCTGTGTTTGCACGAACACGCTATTTGCTCCGCGATCTCGTTTCCCGATGCCATTGCACGGTGGGACCATCGCCTACAGGAAGCTTCAAAGCGAGCACATACGCCGGAGCCCGGAGTCCGTGAAACGTCTCCGCTGAGCAAATATGAATCCCAGAGTCTATCGGGCTTGCCCAAGTTTCGCGCAGATACTACGTGCTAACTAGACGGCTTGCTTCGAGATACAAGCACGTGTCATCGAACGCGCATGGACTTGGAGATAATAAAGACGTGAATAGACAGACGTGGAAGATACGAAAGGGTTATCCGGGTTAAAGTTAATTAATAGTTTTACTAAAAACGTTTCCTTCTCATCCCACTTTTATCTTACTTATTTTACCATTACTTTGGAGCAGCATATGCGTTGTCTTTAAAAATGCATTATTTAAAAAATTATTAACTTCTATTTACTCCTTTTATACTTTGCTTTTAATATTCGCAAAGAAAAAAACTTCAAAGTTGTTAAAGGATAGCTCTTGGAGCTAAAATCTGATGTTAAAATCTCAAGCGTAGCTGCCGGCGGGTTAAAAGGTGCTTTAAATTAATTTTCTCAATAGCCATAAAAAGAACGTACGGGGATGCGGAATTGTGTTTGAAGGTCCAGATAAAATTAATCGGCCGAGTTGTAGGATAATTACGAAACGCGTCTGTCATAAACGAAGTTAAGACGGGTATAACGTCCGAGATTTGCCGCGTAGTACACAATTTAATAGATAGCTATCTTCATTTTACGCGTCCTACCGTCCGACACAAATAAAGAGAGAGGGAGAGGGAGAGGGGAAAGTTTGCAGAATAATGTTGTATATATGTTTTAGAGAGGAAAATGCTTGAATTGGCTCTGGGAAAACAACGCGACGTATTGTGTTCTCTCGCTACTGACATCATGTTGTTATGTTACACAAGGAGAATACTCATGCGCGCAACATGCTGTTGCACAACGAGTACATAATTCATGGTGATACGTTGCATTAATTCATCCGTCATATGGTACGTTCGTGACGCAAAAGCATCGAACTCTGAGAGTACTTTTCGCGATGCTTTAATAATATTATTAAAATATTTTTTTTTAAATTATCGCGTAATCAAAAAAATCGCTTGACATTAAAGAAGAACATATTCATCACTAATAACATTGGAAAAGATGCCTAACGTTTAAAATAATATTCACGAGATACAACGCGCAAAAATTAATAATTTTTTACCTACTTCTTCAAAGAATAAAATATTATTTCGTAAAACAACGATATATTTTCTCTCACGAGCTTCTTTCTTTAAGAGTTACCATTTCAGAGTTATCATTTCTTTTATTTTTAAATACGCCGATGGAATTATTTATCGTTACATTTTCCGTTTTACATATTTTATTTAATTAGCGATTTGACGTTGTCGAGATTTTATCATTATTTAATTCGTGACAAATTCAAACCCACAGAGTCTGAGAACTGTTCTACAAACCAAATGCGGTACAATAATGAGAAAATAAAACGCGGCCTTTTTGTCGGAGCGCAGCTAATGGCCATTTGCGATTACCAGAGCATAACGAGAACATTTACATTTTACTTACGGTCAGCATAGAGAAAGGAAGTAAAAACGTAACAAAACGAGAGAACCTTCGTTACAAGTATAGTAACCGGACAATGATGGTATTAACGAATGCTTCATTACAATGGTCAAAGCTTCGACTTTAATGAAGGGTCACGAGATGGGTATCGATTACACTCGCAGATTTTTCTTCGACGATTGTAAATCTCGCTGGCAATGTTATCAATTTTTTTTCAACTATCCTTATTTGAGTACAAGCTCGTTCTGCATTAAATTATATCGTCCGTTACTTCAACATACACCCTGATCGAGGGTCCCAAGATAGAAGATTTCAGATTTCGCTGTTGAGCAAACACTCAGCATGATCGATGCGACCGTTATAGCTTCTAATACTCACGCTCATTAATTTTCGTGTAGACGCTTCGGATACACTCTGTATAATCAAGATAATGAATTATCGAGGAAAATTTGTTCTCCATTCCAACAATCTATCACCGTACTTTAAGAGTGGAAAGTTCGGGATGGTCCGGCGGATCGGTTTATACTACTTTGTCTGCGAGTGACTGAGCGTAACTACTTGCTTCTCGGACAAACGTACACACACACACACACATGCATGCGCAGCTCATGGAAACGGAAGTACGCGGTCGCACGACGAGTAAAACTTTCAGAACTCGCCATTTTCCGTCTCTACGTCGCGTCGCAGTCGCAGTCGCAGTCGCACGGTCCAGGTGGAGTTCCGGGCTCGAGTAAATAAATGAATACTGCCGCCGTTCGTCTTCGTCTTTCGAAGACGAACAGACTTTTGTTCTTTCCCCTTGCAAACAAACTATGTATTTCTCATTTCTTTTAAGACTTTCTCAAAACGTTTATACATATTATCACGTCGCAGAATGTAGATTTATTATAAACTCTGAGAAACGCGATGCATAAACGTATTAAAATGATAAAAAATATAAATAATAATTGACAAAATATTTTAATATCTTAGTCAACATCTCAACTCTTCCTCCATATAATATTAAAATGATATGAAATTTTTTACAGCATGTCAAAGCTGTTCTCGTTGGATCGATATTTCTGACGCCTATATGTATATCGAGGCGTATCTAAAAAGTGTTTGTCGTGAATAGCAAATTTATGTCACGCCACACAGTTAAATTCTGCATTGAATTGATCTTGATATCAAGAGCACACATTGGGTCGACGTCGACGAAAAAGAGGAAAGTTAGTACGGAAATTTATGTTAAAAAGATTGTGTCGGGATTTAAAACGTCCTTCTTCTGAAGCCCTCTTTCCGATTCAAAAGGGTTAAGGAGTAGAAAGAAAGATAGAACGAGAAAGAGAAGGGAGGTAGAAAGATCAGCCCTGGCAGAGTGGCCCAGTCTAGAGTAATTAAGAAAGTTGCCGGTGCACGAATCGTCCGTTATATTAAAGCCACGGTGTTCCTCAAATCGAAATTTATATCTAGGCCATCGTTCGGACGCACGAAGGAAGGCGAATTTATCATCGGAATTACGCGGGAAATTTTAATTAACTCATTCTGTGTTCCAGTTTCCTCTATTCCTGGAGATTCCTCTCGAATTCACAAGAGTGGGAATCACTTTTAACAAAGAGTTTGAGAAATGGCCATATCTTATAGAATAGAAATGAAACAACAAAGTTTCTTTTAGAGATTTCACTTCGATGAATAAATGTTGATTAAAAGTACATTTAAAAAGTGTATATAAACACAAAACTTGAAATACGTAATTATATTAATACCTATAGAATCAATATTAATAATATTAATCAATATTAATAAATTTATTAATTATAATATATTATTTATACATCGTTAATAATTAATAAACAATAAATAGGTAAATAATAAATAATATAACTTTGGTGTTTTGTTTTTGTATAGAATAAGACCGACTCTATATAATTTGTAAAATCCACTTTAAACATGATTTTATCGAAAGAGTTCGAAAGAGTTGATGAATTATAAATGTAAACCACTCTTGCCTACTTAATAAGTACTTTGATTTTATCATGAACAAAGCAAAATTCTATACAAAATGTTATTTTATCTATACAACATGTTATTTTTATTTTCAATATTTCTCCGCTTTCGTAATTCAATCTCGATCTCCCGGAAATAAGACACAAAACCACCGCTTGAAAAGAGAAGCAGCTATGGAACACGCGCGCGGCTTTTCACGATCAATTCCGAAGCTCCCGATGAAAACCTCGTGGATGAGACTCTCGTTAGATAAGCGAGTTATCGGCTCTCGCTAACCGAGTTAAGAATGTCCTTCCTCCGGGCGTTACGCAGCCGTAATCGTGCCAACGAATCCTGGCACTAACCCGTTAACGAAGGATCATCCACGGGACACGCGGATACTGCTCGACGAGATTCGAAATCTATAAACCTCACGCTTTCCTGAGCCCGTTTTTCTCTCCTCTCTCTCTCTCTCTCTCCCTCTCTCTCCCGCGCGCGCGCGCGCGCGCCTGCAGTTATTTCAGAATTAAAGTCATTAGTTTCTCTCGTCCAAGCATCAATGACGGATAATAATGAAGCAAGAAACTTCATTATAATTGTATTCGGTCGTTGCGAATTTGTGTTTGTAATATTTGAATTTGCGGTAGAGAGATGTGCAAAAAAAACAAAAATTTAAATATATTTCACAAAGATATTTAAATATGATATTTATTCGCGTAAATAAATTGTCAATACAAGTTATATATGTGTGTATATATATATATATATTTGTAAACGTGTGACAGTTTTCTCATTTGACACTATTTTCACATGCAAAATATCTTTCATATTTCTACATGTCAAAGGCTATCAAATACGTTTACACGCCGTTAACTCTTGTGATATTACTCATTTTATCATTTATTCGGCATGTTGGATTTACCGTTTGGCATCTATCGTTTTTAAAATACAAGATTTATCGCCTTTACAATCCTTGCGCTTATCAATACGTTTCATTTAACGAATAATAATGATGCGACGAATAATGGTATAAATGTCAGGATCACCTGCGAACGCAATATCGTCGTATTTTTCGTTATTAGCGTCCGAAACGTTATCGCGCATATATTTCGAAACATACAGCCTGAGCTAGTTGCAACGCGCCGATGTTATATTTTATTTTATATCTGGTTTTTTTTTTTTTTTCAAATTTCCACGTAGCCCATCTATATGGATGCCAGACGCAGACTCGCCGGTATAATTCCCGACACGCGCCGAGCATTCGTTGTCATTTATCTCTGACACCATGCACAATACGTGTAATCCTCTTTACGCTTCCACCCTATTCCCTTTAATGCCGCGGCTATTTGACATAAGCTGATATATCTCTCCTTACAAGTCCCCGAGAAAATATTATTTATGCAACGCCCTGGCACCGCTATAATAAAAATGTATTCCTCGAAACACACACGGTGTTATCTTACCTCGCGCACACTTTATCTTGCATTACTTTATTTTGCGATTACTTTAACGACTTTTGCTTTATTTTCATTATTTTATGATAATTCGATATAAATATTATCTTTTTCCTTTATCATTTCCTTTGAATCAGTCACGAAATATTATATATTAAACTGCAACGATCGCTAATTTATTGAATTTAAAAAAATTTGCTGACATTTTGTAAAATTCAAGATTATGATTTTATATATACATATAAAATATTCGCTAATACATATTTTCTTATTTACATGCTCTCTCAGAAAGAAATTATTACTTTTTACATTCTATTTTGCAGCAAAAAAATGATTAAGGGACAGCGACAGGAATTGATTAGTGAGTTCCTCGTGGGAAATATACATTGTAATTTACTTTTCCCTCGTGTCGGGCAATTCATCCAGATAGATCGGTAGGTGCAAATGCGCCTTAACGACGAGAAGTCCGGCGCGGCGGTTCGCGTCTTCATTCACTACCGACCCACTTCCTGCGCCTTAATATCCCCCGCGGGTCGTTACTCCAGGATTAAGTGGCCAGTGTTTCCTGTCGCGGGATTCGCCGACTCACCCCCC
>VBVQ01000547.1:28411-54651 GCA_011636635.1 Tetramorium simillimum
CCCCCCCCCCCGGAAGGGTGGCGCGAGCAGAGGCGGGCTTATATGCCGGCAGTTGCACGAGTGCAAAGTTTGTTATTGACACGGTAAAAGCGGACCGTGCCGGGCATTATGCAGATCAGGAAATTCGTATTCCGCGTACGGGGGTGTGAGGTTGGGGACGAAAGGAAAGACCGGTAGGGGGAGAGGGAAAACGGGGGAGTTAGTTGTTGCGGCGACCACTCTTGCTCGTCGTGGCTTCGGCCTTGCGCGTTTAGCCGCGAGAAGCTATGTGTACGCGCGTGTACGACCCACTCAACCACGCCTTTCATATCCACTCACGTAGAAAGGGACTAAAGAGGCTAGAAGGGCGGCGTTCTAATGTCTCGAGCACGCTTGGAAATTACATGATAACAAGATAGCAGTCCCTACTGTTTTCAGCCGAATCGACGCGCTGCATCTCTCGATTAATTCATGAGCAACGTCTTCAAAGAGTATAATCGTGCAAGTGAGTAAGAAAGCTTTTGGTCAGACGCAAAATATATGATGGTAAGATAACATTCCGTGACGACATTCTAGAGATAGTGAGAAATTCTTAAAAAAGAGATAGCGATTTAATATTACAATTCAGAGGTAGATATTTTTTTTCATCAACAATTTCAATAACATATTCATTTTAACATTTTAAATATAAAAGTATTTTCATTGCATTTTCCATGAAATATGAAAATAATTGATGAAAACAGTGTTAATTAAACGCAGGAATTCTGTGACATTAAATTATTCGATATATAAAACAATGCAAAAGCGCTTAAAATTGTGAGAAAAGCGCGAGTTTTCCAGCATTAATTCTAATAAAAAAAAGTATTAATTTCGGGGATATTTTTAATCGTATTGTATGAATATACGAACGGCACGAAATTTAATATTCACTAACATTTATCACAATCCATGAAAAAGTTATACAAATAAAACTTTCTTCATAAAAACGAAATATTCATTTATAGAAAGGCTGACATTAGTTAACGGAAATTTCCAATTTCGTTTGCACAAAAAATATATCAATTTTAAAAATATCTTTGATTATGACAGTATGACAAAAAATAATATTTAGCCGCAACGGGGGAACATCGTTAAAATATAGAAAAATTATGTGTTAATAAAAATTCTCGAAAGCGTGAGTTTACAGAAAAAGACGTCTTATGTCCATTTCTACCAACGTAAATTAACTTTAATCTCGATTTAATTTTTTTTTCATCTTTTTCTAGTGCCAAAAATTAGAAAAAAAATAATAAAGAAAAAGTAAATTAAAGTGAGATGAAAATTAATTTACATTGATAGAAATGGACATTAACTTTAATCTGACTATCTGATATTCGCAAAACGGACAGTCCTCGTAAGGTTTACTTCTTACAAACTTTAATCACATACACAGTTATTGTTTTATTGTTTCGTGCTTTTTCATTTCGATAAATAAATAAAAAGAAAGTTTCATCCGGAAAGTTTCATACGGAATTGAAAAAAAATAAAAGTAACACATCAGACCTTGTGTTACTTTTTTAAAATATATTTTTATATATCTTAAAGCATGATACTATTATATTAAATAATTATAAAATAATTTAATTACGGATACCTGAATATTGAAATATGGATATTCTAATATTTCTCTCTTTAAGGATGGTAATTGGAAAATTATTATACAATATACTATTAAAAGTATTGGCTCTCATTAAAATATTGATATAACAGCCATACTTCATTATCTCAAATATCTGGTAAAATGTGGATACCCTGTTCTCATTAATTTGATAGAAATCAAAGAAAAACTGACGAGAGCTTCTTGTAACTTGTTAACAATTACGAATCTTCAATCTTTCTTATTGTTAGTTTATCGTTAATGATCATTAATGATGTGCGTAAAACAAAGTCGCGTCTTTTCGCGGACTGATCGAGCAGCTACGCTCGTATGCATATGCAGCAGTAGGACAACACGGGTAATTCACGGTGCAACCCGCATCGCCACACTATCTCGGCTGCGTATGTGCGTACAAACCCGAGCTGAGCTCGCCGCTGATGCAACGATGCAACGATGCAACGCGCTCCGTTGGCACCGTTATTTCCTCGTTACGCGTTACTCCGCTCGCGATCCTTGTTTTTCCAGGCAGTTGCGCGAGCGCGCCTTGAATTCCAGACGGTCGGCTCGGCAAACATTTTCGGAGGAATTTTGGAATTTCGCAAAATGGAAGCATAAATGCCTCCATATTTCGGTAATCTTCGAATTTTTGCAATAACTCGCCGCACTGTTTGTCTCCGCGAACTAAGAAGACTTGTAGCTGTCAAAGATTTCGCTAACGAGTTAAAAATTTGCCAAAAAAACAAATCTCATAATTGATGAGACTTTAGCTAGATAAGCTTCTCAACTTCTCTTCTTAATAATTTTCGACAAAAATTATTCCATATCTTTTAAAACACAATCTTTCTCGATAACAATTTTTATTTATAATGGAGAAATTAATGGAGTTTATATCTCTCGAATATTTCAAAATGAATAAAGTAGAACAATTTACTTACTCATTTTGAAGCCCGGCTGCGGAAAAGTTGAGAAGGCAATAATAGCATGACACTGCCTGGAAAAATCCGATATACGATAATTTAATGCTATCAGAAGATCAAACGACTATTGATTAAAAACGAGTAAGAGTAGAAGCCTGTCGATGAAAGTATTTAACGTCATTACCTTCGTCTGAACAGAAACGAAGTTCTGGAATTAAAGATAGCGAGCGAACTTTTTCTGCGATTCGGTTTTTTTCATTTGGACATATAGAATGTCCAAGAATAGTTTCAACAGGAATCAACAAATAAGTCGATATATTCGAAACGAGATTTACACTCGACACACATAAAAAGCTTATGTCGATTCTCGACTTAAAAAATCCCAGATAAACGGTAAATCGATAAATCGTACGAGTTCAAATCTGTTTCTAATGAGATATTAACAAGCCGTTACAAAACTATGTAATACTACAGAAAATAAAATAACGAAACTTAAAAAAATTTCGACAACACCGTCTAGCTATCACAAATATTTGCCAAGTTTTTTCTGATAATGATGAAAATTGATTAAATAAGGTAACAACAATTCTAAAATCAATTATTCACTTGTATGTATTTAATATCGATTAAACTTACGTCAACATTCCCAAAGAAACATTCCAACATCCTAAAAGTCACTTGGACCAACATCTACCAAGTTCTCAAGTTGTTTAGAAGTTTTCACTATTTTCCCGTTAACCTAATATATTTTGGTGTGCATAATCTGCGGCTGGTGCGTTAATACCCTCTTCGATTAGAAGGTTCCCTTAGCTTTCTGCCGGCGGGAAGTCAGGTATTATATAGCACTTCTCGAATGCGCTACCCTCATAATCGAGAGGAGCCGCGCCATTGGCCTTAATTGACGATCCGACAGGGGATTGAAGGGAAGGCGGGAGGACTAATTACTATCCGATTTCTCCTGGAATTTCGTTTCCCGTGCTCGCAATAAAGAGGCTTACAGGCCCGAGATACCGCGATGTCATCGACGTAACGGAGAGTGCATCCCCTCAAAAAAGGGTGTTAATTAAACGGTTGCTTGATGAAATTCCATCATGAAGAAGTTTCCTGTCCGAGAAGTTTCCAAAATTCTAATACTTCCTAAAGAATCGCGGTTTCGCAAAACATTAAAATGCGTATTTCATTACTTGCTGCATCAACAATATATTAGTTGACATATTTAGAATAAAATTTCCACATTAGAGTATTGCAATTTTTAGTAAAATATTCCGGCATATTACACACAAAGATATAAATTATTAAATCTTATTATCCTTTTATTTTATTTCAAGTAATATAAATCAAATATCCAAATAAAAACATAGCGTGATCTACAACCGTTCGAGAGATTAAAAGATTTTAAAGGAAAAATATTATTACTCAAATTTTGATCCGATGATGTGTAATCTAAATTTATATGCAAAATAATAATAAATAAATAAGTAAAAAAAATCAAATTTAATTGCCACACAAATATCACGATTATGTTTATTCTTTTCTTCTTTATGCAATTCATAATTTTACTATAACTTTTTACTAAAGACATGAAAGACAAAAAAAGAGGTAAATAATAAATAAATTTCGACAAATGCTTTTTCATTTAACCTAAGCAAAAATAATCATCATTTTACAAATATAAATATTAAATTTAATATTGCTAACATGTTCATATATATTCATATTGACTTTGAAAAGAATTAAATTCAAATAAGCGCGCATGATTGCATTTTTAATCAATACGTAATTCAAGGAAATTATCATTCAATGTTATTATTAATGTAAAAAATATAATACGGCAATATTTTTTATGTAACTTTTAATATTTCAACATTTTGAAAATATATTCTTAAACTTCGAGTTAGATTTTTCGCATAAATATAGTAATTCTTTCTCTTTTCAAGTTAGAATTTGAAATACAACACGATTCTTTTTTTTATGCGGTTTTCCTAACGCAATTCTTTTCACGCCATATTTTTTTCAAATAACGCGATTTTTTTCATGAAAACACATCTGAAATACCACAAATATCAAATTTCAAGAGTTCAAGTTTTCCAGATTTATTCATTTAAATCGCATCGTGATTTCAGTTCTCTCAAGACTGATTTCAGTTATATTCCGTGATATAAAAATATTTTAGTTGAAATAAAAATGTTGCTTGATAGAAACATGGCATTCTCTTTTATCATAAGAATAAAGATTTAGAAAAATGTAATTTAGAATAAAAAATATATTTGGTGCATTGAATCAATCAGGAGAATGCATTCGATACGAAACATTTTCTTTTTACATTACTTTTAACAACTTATAAACCGTTGAAAGTTGCATACAAAGGAAAAATTATTTCTTACGGAAAATTTTCCTTTTTACTGAAATATGAAACCAGCCAAAGGGAATTTGATATAAGAGGGAAACTACCCGAGCTGGACAAAGGGGCAAATATTCGAAACTTGATATGTCCTTTGTGCCACAGCTTCAGGCAAAGACAAGACATCAAAGGGATATCTGACATTACGAACGGGCGAAGTATCCACGACAAGTTTTAGTTAATTGGTTATGACGCGTTCTTAACGCGGAAGCGACGAGCATTCGAAAGAGAGAAAAGATGTTGTAAATAAGTTTGCTCCGAAATTACTTAGTCGACGATAATTAATTTTCTTGACAGGTAACTTTCTGACGAACGCATATTGGAAAGTAAGGTTGAAACCGACGAGAGATGGAAAATTCGGAAAGTTCGGACTTCTCTACAACAGCTTATAGTCATCAATTTACGCTCACGCCATTTTGGCGTTATCGTTAAATATTCGAGAGAAAAGTTTCGCGGTACTTTCCATAAATCAATTATAGCGCTTAACTTAGTTCTGCGACACTCAATAATTACAAGTGGCGCTGTTTATCAGTGATAAATTACAGATTCTACAGACGAACAGTACTGTCTCGTACCATATTAACTTGTTGTTAGGAAAGGGATTGTGAGATTTTCGCTAAATTTGATAGCCTCTCTCTATTTATTCACGTGCACGTCTTCTTTCAGATAATAAAATTTTAAATTAAACAAAGCTTATAACATCATTATTGATTATTTTACACCTTATATGGTATTGTGTATTTAACATTTGCTATATCACTCAATATACATATATTGTAGATTGCTCCCCTTTCGATACCGTCGTGAAATGTCGACCAACCAACAGGCAGCCACAAAATTTAATGGCATTACGAAGCACTTATCGCTTCCTGAAGCTTATCGAATTGCTTGGAGAGCGCGCGGCAAAACGGTCACTACCATTTTCGACTGTCATTATACGACCGAGATATGGTCACTCGCTGGAGAACCACATATTTTATCCAGTTATAAAGCACTCAAACCCTTTAGAAGGCCGTTACTCTTGAATTAATGTGGACTCGAGAGGAGCCGAAAATTTCGCGCGGTAGCGCAAAGTCGTCAAATGACTTGCAAATTTTCACGTCGTATTATCCGATCATCCACATCATCAATAATTAATCCATTATCAATTACACGAGCTATCCATTTCGTAATTATTTCAGCCACCGATATTATTAAAATAGGATAATTTTAGCCGCGTAATGAATTCACAAAATGATTGACAGCGACAAAAAAACGTTTACCGAAAACGGCGCATCGTTGGAAAATGCAAATTGAATGAATGGACATTTGAAAGGAGATGACAATATTCGTAGGGAATGAGAGTCGGTAATTATAGCAATTAGCCATGGCTGATATTTCATTCTCTCTATGGATTATAATATATTTCTATCGTATTTTAACAGAATCGTGTCAGAAAAATGTAAAATATATTATTATTAAGGCGTTTTAAAATAGGCTTAATACATATATCTCATTTTCGCTAATTGTAAGTAAAGGCAGCACACGCAGCTAAGAGAAATTAATCTATCAATGTTATTTATGTTGTTTTCTCAGATTTTTTTTCTATAGAAATTTTTTTCTATAAAATAAAACTTCTTTGACAGAAAGTAATCAAGTTTAGTTAAGCATTTTCGCATTTCTATCTGCGAAAAGTATCTGTGTCACTGAATGACTTTGGGAAAAATCAGTGAACTCTCTAATTAGATAGAGCCAGTATGCTATACGCGATGTGTGTACGTACGAAACGTGCCCGTTCTGATGGTTCGCCATTAAAACCACACTAACCTTAAGTAATGACCGACGCGCCTTTCGCCTCCCCTCGGTCGCGGAAGATTTATGGCATGGGACATAAACTTGCGGCTGCGTGCCGTACGAACGAACCGACATCCATTTTCCACGGGAAATTGACATCGCCGCTACCCGCCACTTTTTCCTTATCCGATAGAACTTCGTTAGACATCTGAATTTTCCAACGGAATATAAAATGCCATCACATGAATACTGTATATTATATCAGATATATCTCTTTTTCCTACTTTTCTATATTTTAAATAACATTTTGTCTTGTGAAAAGTGTAACTGACAAAAACGTCGAGTAACAATTATTTTATTATCTCTTATATTTTCTGTATATTTTTTAATATAATATAATTTTCATTTAGTTTTGTTGAGTTTAATTTTATTCGAGCGACTCTTGCAAAGACAGCGCATTTGTTTGATAAGCTTGATAAAGCAAAACATTTTTATATGTATGTTATAAAAAATTATAAAATATATTTTAACAAAAAATTTATATTTAAATTACAATAAAATATATCATTCCATCTCAATATTTCAGTAATAAAATGATTTAGTGTTTCCTAGATTTTTGTCCGAAAAATAGAGACAAACAAAAGTATAAACAGTTCGATCACGTTACTTTGAATCTATTAAACTTTTCAAGAGATTCTTCGATAAAATATTAATTTTATACCGCGGAAATCACGTTACGTAATCGTAACCGACCATTATTTCACGAACAGTCAACGGGAGTAATGTTGTTTTTTAAACAAAATGATCACGGCGCAGCATGGCTGCGAATTTAATTAAACTTCCCACAAGATACTTCGCTCTCAGGAAATTACTGTCTGCGAGTCTGTCCCTTTAGTTTAATGTCTAATTTATGAAACTGATTCCTTCTCGAACGTTTTCACGTTGCGAGACAGCTTGCGGGCTTCATTGACCGAAGACTTGATCCGTGAAATTAAGAGTAAAGTAATTACTGAGACGTAATTACTTACGGGAAGCGCGGAACAATTAGAATGCGTTTTGATATCAGTCATAATAACCGGATGCAGCGCGCTTTACTTTTGTTTCCTAACCGAGAAATCTTCTCTGAGTGGCATAACTAATTACTTCCTTCCATTTATATAACTAGAAAATTTCAAATTCAAAATTTATTTACTTACAAGTAAAACAATAAAAAGTTAACATCAGAACGTTTTAATATTTTTTCGGAGTTATATGTAAGTATATTATGACTAATTTGTAAAACTTTAAATAATTTTCAACTATATTTTTATTACGGTAAAAATTGATTTCAAAACGTTATTAATCTTCTGTTATTTATTTTTACACTCTTTCTCGAGTACATATCTTTGTACATATCTTTAAACATAAGCGTCTAAATATTTGCTAAATATCTAATTATATTTGATCTCCAATCAGAGAAGAAAGTTACATATTCCCTTCCCTTTCTAAAAGAGCTTTATATGTTTCTTTTGATACTTATCTCATTGTCAGAGAAACATTAGGGTGAAAAAAGAGGCGCGATAAAGATCACGAAGAAAACGATAAAAGAGGAAAATTGATGCTGGCCATGGGTGACGACGGTGACGGTCGGTATTTTCGGAACGAGCAGTGCGAAAATATCGGTAGGTAGGTTATACGTGACCACGCGCGCGAAAGAGGCCGGGGAGGTCCGCGCTGGTCGCGTATTTTTACGGCGGAGTTTGCGCCTCTGGCGCGGCGCCTCGCGTTTCACCGCAAATATTTATTTTACGGTCGGTGGCACGACTCTTTAACCCTCGCAACCGACCGTTCGCAGCGGTCACGGAGCGCACCACCAAAAATTACATTCAAGGATGGACGAAAATTTCATTTGCTATACCGCTGAATCTAATAAGCTAATGTCCCCTGTAACTTTTTTTTTCTCTAGACGTAATTTTCTTTTCTTTCACATCAATTTATAGAGAGATTCAGATCGCATACTCTTTCATAATTTATTATTTAGTCTAATTGAAATGTATCCAAATTTTCTTACACACAGTAATTTAAAAGAGAGCTATAATTCTCTTGTTATAAATTTATTAAGCCGAGTTATTAAACCGAGAAATTTCTTTTTACTTTACTAAAATATCAAACGGATTGGATACATTAAGTAATATTATACAGTCCTCTACGTATGACGATCAATCAATAATTTTTGCAATGCAATGTCTTTTCACGTAGTGTATATTTCCGTCAATAATACGTATCGCTTGTACAACATGATTTAAATTTCGATTCAAGTTTCCAATAAAGAACTACTTGACTTGATGTAAATAAATAGCAGAACTTCCTGCTTTTGGCGTCCTCATCTACATCTCAAAGGTCGGAAACATCATACGCTCAGAACTCTGCACCGCAAGAGGAGCGTTTCAACGTTCCTCCCGGCGGCGTGACCTGCATTTCGACATACTAGCAGCAAAAATTTGTATCAGTACAAACACTTCTTATACGAATAAACCAGTTAGTAGAGAGTAGATATCAAACACGATATCATCGATAACTTTACAAATTTTATGTCAAGATTCTCAAGTCCTGCTACAAAAATTAAAAAATTTTTTTAACTAGTAATAACTTAATAAGAAGCATTAGATAATTTATACCCGTGCGCGCTTAAATATTTCTTACATACATATACAAATACAAATATATAGAGAACAAATAATAATATTATTGTATATACATATACAAATATATAGAGAACAAATAATATTAGCTTGTTTTTTACATAAATTCTATTTTCTAATTGTTTTTATATTATATGTATATATATTTTTATCTATTTATAACTTTCATTTTCATCAAAGAAACAAAATAATACATTGCATTATGTATGCATATAAGTATTACATGTACTGCATTTCTCTCAAGTATATCCTTTAGATCAATTTTTATAAAAAATAATTTTGACTTGTAATCTATAAAAGACGGAAGATTTTAAAAATGTTTAGGACTGCACACATTTGGATGTAAAAAATCTACCAACTACATACAACTGCAATTTTTGAACACGAAATGCAGGATGAACGCACCTGTAGTATAGATAAAAAAAAAGGCAATATCGATGTATGATATTCCTATTGTAAGCTTTAACCACCCAAAAACGTTTTCTAGATAGAACAATTTGGTCGCTTCAAAGTCCGCTTATTGCATGCGATTCCCGATATATCGAAACTGTTTCATCATCGTTTCTAGAGGGACGATATAGGCGGCGAGATTATTGCATTTCTATGATTATCAATCGGGAGCCAGTAGCATTACGCGAAAAACGGCACTTCTTGTTTTACTTTTATTTTAAAAAATTGCATAAACAATTCAAATGCATATACATGTATGATATACAATTTCGAATCGTCGGTCTGATTAAATTTCCCTTTAATCTATTTAGCAACGGCTACGTTATAAAACACGAATTATTTGTTTAACAATGATTAAAAATGTATTTATTTAATATATATTATCTTTTATATTTTTATATTTTCAAAATAATTTTTTCGTAATAAAATGAAAAAGCAGATTATACGTATAATAAAATCCGATATACAGAAGTTGTTTTCATACGTGAAATATTGATAAATGCGAACAAATACGTTAAATAATTTTGTTTTAATTAATTAACTTGAAAATAACTTATATTAGAGAATTAGATTAGAGAATTTATCTCTTTCCCAAGCAGTACTCAAATAATTAAGTATATTAGTATCTTAGCTTCGGTGTCTGTCATCTCAATGTGTACGAACACATGTTGGAAATCGTCGAGGAACACCTTTCATTAACCGTAACGACTCCCTATGTCCGTAACAAAGTTAAAATCAATGCTAGGATGAAGTTGCCGACATTCGGCTCGTCAAATCGGAGAAATCTACTACGCGCGATGCATACAAACGGCCGCGTTTCGTACGGACAGAGCAAATCCGCAAACTGAATCTGCCTGACAATGAGATTCCTTCGGGCAACAAACCGACGTATATACATACACACAAAGACGTCCACGCATGGAAGTTTCCTTCCTCGCGAATACACGGAATCGGAGCAAAAGCTGTGAGACAAAGACAGGCACCTGCATAACAGCCGTCAAGCTCAGAACTCTGCACCGAATGCATATCTCGTTTGTCCTCGCGTCGCGTCAACGAGATGACGGTGTAGCATAATTAATCGGTTTTCGTAATGGCGTCTTATGCTAATGCGACGAGAGATGCGACTCCAATTCTATTTTCCAATTATACATCTCTGTTTTCAGATCTCTTTGGTGCGCGCGCGCGCGCGCTTCTTCGCCGATGATTCTGGCGAATCGTATATTGTGATAATTGAATTACAAACGTGCAAAAATAACTATCACCTACAGCAATAACTACAGCAAGGAGACTTTCTTGCTTTATAACAATACTGTAATAATTATAAAAATCATTCTAATAAATGGAAAATATGGTTCTGCTGAAATAATCTAAGCTAGAGATCTCAAAGTGATTTTACTGGACCATCAAAACAATTATTATTTAGAACATAATGCTGATGCAAAAATTTCCATGTTCTAACAATCGGCTAAAACATTCTACACAGTTACTTTGATGATCGAAATTATTTTAAAATTTGTATTCAGCTAAATTTTTAGGTATTAGCAAAATTGTTCTTTCTACGTAGATACAAATATGTTGTATATTATAATTACAAAGAAATCATCATAATTATTTTAATCGAAACTTTGATTGATATAATTTATGAAAATCTCGAATACGTAGCCGTAACCTAAAACGTACCAATATTTGGAACAATTCGGTTTCATCGAAATTTCGACATGGAAATACGAGCTGGAAAATCAGGTTAACTGAAATCGGATAATCTAGTAATCGGGGGAGGCAATAGCATTTTCAAAATATCCGTTAACAAATTTCCAATGTTAATTCCATTGTCCATTTGCAATGATTCTAGGTCTGAACTTTTTAATTCGCAATGTTATTGTATCAATTTTTGTTTCTAAATATCAGCCTTTAATATCAATTTTCCTATAGGCTATAAACTTTCATAAGAATTTTATAGGTACGTATATTGTATATACGTTTCACGTATAATTAATATAATATTTAGAATAGGAGAAATCTTTTTCGAGACGGCAGTGTACGACAATGCCAGAAAAATGTTTGCGCGATGAAAAATGTCATTCTTTACATAAAATCGTGTTAACCTCACGCAGCAAGAAGCATAAGATGTCAGTCGCGCGCGATTGGATAGAAGATACGCGCGAGTAAATAATCGCCGCGCAGGCGGGTCTGAAAAGCTGCGGAATAAATCGGCCCTCGAGTTTCCCTTTCCTTAAGTGCCCAACGGCGTTTAATTCCAGTAGATTTAGCAGGATCCAGCCTATATCTCCTCGCGAAAAGACGTATATTTTCCAGCGGGTCGTAGCAATCCTCTCTCTTTCACGAGTTCCATTCAGAGAGCCACGGCGAGATTCCCTGTCCCGAAAATAAATGCGTGATTTCTCCACCTACCAGCCCGCCTCCTACTTCTTCTATCCGTTCCTCTTTCTTCCCGAAGAAGAAGACACCCGGGCTCGTATATCTGCTGACTATTCGCTTGTCTGCCTCAGATATGGTTGACGCTCGCACGAGAAAGAGGATCGCGCGCCGCGCCGCGGAGAATATCCCTTAAACTTTGAGATTCCATTAAATCGCGGAACGAGATCTGTCGTCGGCAGGTAGTACGCGTGCATTTGGGAATTTATGAAATCAATTAGCAACGCAAAGTCAATTCATATTTCTGTAATCTGCACAAGACCAACGTTCAACTTTTCCAAACTTAAACATTTGCCTTTATATATTATATGCCACGTCTTGGTCTACAGATTAATTAATAAGTGACCGATGCAGTATCGACTAACTTGATGGTGTATACTTAATCATCACAGATGCTTTGAGCCCAATATCAGTACTTCATCCTAGTGGAAGCTTCGCCGGTATACTAGCTGGATTAATGCATTTCATCGGTATTCGGTTCCCTCTCGGGCGGTTATTACTTCGCAACGCCGTGCCGCACTGTGCATCGTGCACTGTGCGGCAGCGCCTGATTACGGCTGCTCGCTCGATTACGCGAAATCTGCCGCAGGACCCCGAGATTGTCCCGCGTTGCGTCCGCTCAAAGCAACAGCCGGGAGGGATGAATGTGGTAAGGGGAGAACATTGGAGAAAGGTAGATCCTTCCCTCCAGAAACTGGTATCGGGTTCCATTAAATTCGCCAACAGAATGCACAGGATACTAATGCGCCATGAATTAACGCATCGATATCATAAGTCTGGCCGATTCGGCCGGTTCTGCCGGTTCTGCGATTCGTCCTGATTAAGATTTAATTATAAGCCATCGATTCGCGCTTCGCGAGACGTCGCGGATTATGGCTTCCGTTACGCGCATCACTGACTTTTTCACTCCGCGTTGCGTCGTTTCAAAGGAAATGAGTTTTACACAAATATTTGAAATATTTTACACAAATTTTTTGTGCAATTATTGAAGAGATCATTTCTGAAGCTCTTCACATTAATCTGAATTTGTCTTAATTTTCGACAATTTCATTTTTATGCATCTCTTAAAAACTACCAAACAAGATGGACGCGAACCTTTACAAGGTGTTAATTAATATAAATGTTGAGCGCCGTTGACATTAATGGCTTATACACCGCGGAATGCGCCTTCATGTTCCATAAAAGCTTATATATCTCGGCCGTCTGAGGAAGTTAATATATCTCTCGGTCTTCCTTTCTCGGCCACGATGGTCTTTTCTTCGAGCGCTTTCACTGCGGTCGCGCACTGATCCTCCCTCTCTCCCTCTGTATTACAAACTATTACAAACGCATAAGACCGGGCTGTAATACAGTCAGTGAATATTTAAACGAGACCTCGAAATTTAGATCTCGACGCAAACGAGCGAGGCAGGAAACCGCCTCTCGTTTCGCAAGAGATGTATCCGCGTCATGAAGAATTACCGACTTGGATGGAATAGCTTTGGATATTAATCCACAAATATAATATATTGCGCGCCTTAACATAAATTTACGTCTAATGCGCATAATCATATCTTGCGATAACATTTTTGTGCCCGTTTCGAAAAGGGCCTAAAGCACTCGGTATCACTCGGTACATTAGGAGGGCCACTCACCGCCGCGCCGCGGTAAAGGGCAGGTGAAGGGTAGTCTCCGAAACTCTAATGGAGGCGGTTGGCGGATTTAGACCACCTACAGCCCTTTGCTTCTCCAAGGAAACCGCTCCGAAATCCTTCTATCTGACTGCTCGCGTCCTATCTCTCCCGCATTGTTAATGCCTTCTACCCCCCTTCATACTCGTTTCTTTGTCTAACAAAATTTCTCCCTACATACACTTCTACCTACATACCCGCTTGCTCCGTCATATCAATTTTCCAGCCATGGAAATAGAACAGCCAATATTTTTTATAATATACGTTATACAGGATGATAGACATTTATCGTTTCATTTAATAATGACTTAATAATAACGAATAATCTTGTACTGTCAGAGAAACATCTCATTTTATTTGGATGGCTTGCTAAAAAAATATTCCTTAATCTGAAATCTTGAAAAGTTTCGCTATGGCATGTCACATTTCTCTTCATCATTGCAGTAATCTTATAACACAAACGATGATGCCACGAAATCGAAAAGACAAAAAAATCCCCCTTTGCTCATCTTTTTATTTAATGAGATCCTCGTTCTCTCCCTCTGCAAGATACTTTTATTCTAATTTTAAAAGACATCAGTAGCTGTCTTTTCGCTCTCTGAAATATGGATGCACGCCGTATTACTGTGAATCAAGAGAAGTGATAACAATAATTTCTATAATCGTCCATTACTATAAAAAATGAGCGCAATTCGCGTCGCGCGCATCGCTAGCGGGCTTTATCTCTAAATATTCCGGAGATTATAGCGAGAGCTGGGGTAAAAGTGCGGAGGTGAACGAGAGTGGCGAATAAATAAGAACGAGAGAGAGAGAGAGAGAGAGGGAGGGAGGGAGAGAAGTCGAACGATTCCCGATGTTTACCCCGTCATGCTGCGATGTGCGAAAATCCTATGCACGCGCACGCGATAAAACGGGGTCGATCTCAACGGTACGGCTTTCGCGAACACGATCGTTTCACGATTTTATAGAGGTATTCTTTTTCTCTCTCCGTTTTTCCTTTCTTCTCCCTATCCCTTTCTTTGCGACTGCTGAGAGTTAAATAAAGAACAGCAGATGCGTGTTTCCGTAATGTTCCCCTCGCGTGGTTCAACCCGCATCATTCGCGATGCCTGTGCCTTTTATGAGATCGAACGACAAGAAAATGCGTCGTGTTATACATCGTGTCTTCCTCCGATCGGAATTCTTACAATATTTAATTCTGTTAAATAACAATTATTTCTTTATCCAAAAATATAAAGAATTATCAATTGCCTACGCTCTAAAGAGCATTATATGAATGACTTTGAGCAAAATAACGAAAATGAGGAAAATTTGTAAAAGTAGTCTATCATATTTCTGCTATAGTTATTGCTTTATAAATTTGTTAATATAGAAAGCTTATTCTTCTATTACCCGCTTTTTATTGAAATATTGTGATGTATTACCCTTCTTTAGTGGATATATTCATAATATTCTTTTAGAATATTAACGAATATAATATGAAAATATAATATGAAAGAGTTATATGTATATAGACATTCATATATAAATGTACGGGGTATCTTCTTTATCCATTCCATTGCACTTTCTTATTGCACTAACAATAAGAGTAAAATCCGATACGTATCTCGCGGACACCCTGTGTACAGGACGAGCTGTGTATCGCAATGTATTGTTCCCGCGATATTCCTTCCGCGGTTATATGGCCTTTTTATAGCCTTAGGCGAACGACTCTCGCGAATAAGGCGGAGACCGAAGCTCGCGTGGAATCCGCAGAATGCCGGTCGCACGCCATTGTCGTGTAAAGATGAGTGCCGTTTCAGTATCAAAAGGCGCCTCCATTTAATGCGTAAGGGGGAAATAAGCTCGATAAATGCTCCCGCACGTTTTCCAGATCGACGCGACGGCCATCAGCCGTTCTAGAAATGGAACTAAACGTTGCGTTGTCGTGATGCATCGTTTACGAGAAACGCTACCTCTGTTATTGATCAATGGATTATCCTTTCAACCCATTGCGGTATTATCTCAAAATAGATTAGTAGTTCTTCGTGATAAACTCACATGAACTCGATGATAATATCGAGATATAGATTCTATTAAAAACTTTGTATCTCATAATACTGATTTAACTCTTTTTAAGAAACCATTTATCAGCATGTCTATTTAATCAACCAACTCAAAGATGGAATCAATTATATATATACATATGTATTGTTGTATATGTGAGTGTATATGTATATATATATCACTTTCTCATTAGAGAGCTACGCACGAAATTATTAATACACACATTTTGGCAATTCATTAATTTTATTGTAGAAAAGTTTATTTTTCCAAACAGGTAGTTTGGAATGAATTGCCGTTCCGAGACGGTATCAAAATTTCATGATGGCACAAGAGAGACGTTAAGGGCAAGGCATGACCGCCTTCTTCGCATTTCGAAAGAACGATCACGCACTGGCTGTAAAAAGGATTTCACCTCTTCCTCTTCCTATGTCTGCGCGAGAATCACTGCGAGTCTGACGACTCTCGAATCTTCCGCGGTTTTCTTGTCTTACGACGCTCCGATCTTCTGGGCTACGTGTCTGAGACTAAAAGCCTTTTCCACTTGTGCGAAGTACGGTGCTATTTGCCGCATAAGGAGAGGTAAAGTACACAGAATCTCGCGAGAGCAGTACTAAAGGAAGCAAAACCAAATACATTCAAAGAGCCTTTTCGTGATGGAACCTCTATTGATTAGATTTTGCGTATAATCGATTGTGATTTTTAATTACATTCCTGCAGCAATAAAAAGAGCGACAAAAAATGTACGTGGAACAAATTTTTTAATTATAGTAAAGTTTCTTTTCTTAATTTAATTTTCTCTGTTTTTATAAATAAATGTTTCGCCTTAAAATGAAGAAACTGGCAAAAGTGAGATTTGAATGGAAAACAAATTGAAAGTACGACCAAATTCTTACGAAAAATTCCTAGTCTTGTTACATATTATTTATTAAATTCACTTGAGAAAGCTAATTCCCAAGTAGAGTGACATCGCGATTATCCTTCGCTTACACTTGTCACTTTACTGTTTGCATTTCTCTCTTTTCCAAAAATATTAAAAATTATGTGCAAGAAACAGATATTTCTCACGAGTATCAAATTAAAGAAAGAAAGATTTAAAAATCGGACGCTCTTCAAGTTACTAAATATGCTAGAGCTTGTTGAGGAGAAACAGCAAAAAGTTACAACTCTAGTTTATTCCGTGCCGTCGCGTCGAGCCGTCATTTCTAAAAATCTTCGAGCAAGCGTAGCGATATGGGAGCGCAGATAAAAGAACATCCTTATCTTTTCACAAAACACGATCCTTTGCGAAGACGGAGGGACGTTGTGTAGTGAGGCAAATTTCCTCGCGCGAAGGGTGCTTTTGCAAACTCACGTCGTCGTAAACCCACGCTGCTAACTGCATTACGAGATTTTACGTGACAAAAAAAACTCGCCCTTTAACATCGCCCCCCTATCCCGCATCGCGTGGATAGTCACATTAAATCCCGCGATTTTTTACCGCGCCGACATGCTCCAACAAGTCGAGCCCTCCCGGCATACGCCGAGCAACTCCTTCGTGTATTATGCGCTGCACGAAGTGACATATTCTTATGAGCTATGTACCTCGTTAACTCTTAAATACATGCATTTTTGTGTTATCGAAACAAACTACGGGGGAGGGGGCTGTCGTATCCCCATTGCATTAAAGTTTAATGAGAAGTGCCGGCAGCTCTTCCTCGGCAAGAATTTCGCAAACTTTTTTAATTACAGCGTTAAATATCATTGTAACTAATAGAGGAAGGCTGAAGATATTAAAATTGCTACTGGCTTCCACCGGTGACCGTTCATCTACATAAGAAGCTACGTTAATTAAAAGCTACCCTTATTAGCTTAAAAATTTCGCGCGTAAAGATTCGTCTAAAAACGACGCACATGTCGAACACATAATAAGTAATTTGCAATTCTCTCTGTTTTATCGGTAGCATCCGATCCAAATCCAAGAGAGAGAGAAAGACAGAGTTACCGAGCCGATTTCCCCGGTGGTGAACCCTTATATTCACCCTCATCGTTCCTCTTTCCTATTACTCTTTTTCCCTCCCTAAATCCATCCCTTTGTCACGCTCGAAGGGAAACACTTTACAGCGGCCCTTCGCCCAGCGAAATTTTGTGGACGTACGTTTCCTAGGCACTTTCGGCTTCCTCGCATATACATATATCCTACACGCATCATATATATATATATATATGTGTGTGTGTGTGTGTGTGTGTGTGTGTGTGTGTGTATATATATATATATGTGTGTGTGTGTGTGTGTGTGTGTGTGTGTGTGTGTATACACATGCAAGGCGCGTGCATGTACATATGCAATGTACCGTCCGTAAATTCGCGAGCAGAACTGGCTTTACGGAGACATGGCCTTTAACTTCTGGTTTTAAGAGGCTACACTTACGTTATGTTTCGCGCAACCTCGTGACAAATTTACACGTCGAGCAAATGGGACAGTAGACTAGATCGGATTAGAGGTAAAACTTGACTTATTTACCTAAAGTTACAGACACTGAATACAAAGACAGAAAGCTCTCTTGCTTTCTGCGGCTCAGAGAAAAAAACTTGGCGGTATTGCATATATGTATCGTGATATACCGCAGTGAATGTTGTTTATATCTTGCTGCACGCTAATTTTATAATTGTATAATATTTATGTTAAAAGAATACTAACAATATATTAAAACAATATTTTAATTCACAATTACTAGAATTTTTCAATATACTTCGATATTCTTCCGTAGTTCTGCAGAAGAATTTAATTCTTGACTATGGTGAGTCAAGAGTTCTCGCGCGCGCGCGCGCGCTACACGATATTCCTTGGAATAATAATACAGCAAGTATAGAATACGGTTATAGTACCGTCGGGAGTTACCCGCATAATTACATTCCATTCAACCGGCTTTAAGCCGTGGAAGCTCGCAGAATGTGCGACTCTGTGACGTGCGTGCGCGAGGCGCGAGCGCGCTGGGCGATAACGTAAATTTCAGGTAGGCGAGTTGTTGCGAATTAAGTCTAACTGAATACCGTAAGCAGATTGGCTCGGGAAGAGTCTAATAATATCTTCTTCGTAAGACGGAATCCGTATTTAACCACAACGTAGGGAATATTATTTCATTTTGATGGTTCTTCCTCAGTTCTGTCGCTTCGAAATAATTTCTGATCTATTGGAAAGCGTATCTACGTATTCAGTCGTAACTCTTACAGTTTATAATATACAAGCGGAATATGTTGAATATTATAAAATTTCATTACAATTTTTTGATTCGTGCAATCTTGCTATCAAATCCTCCTTCTATAAACTGCTTCTTGTTTCCGCTTTAAAATTAGAGAGTACATGATATCGGCAAAAGGGTGAAACTGAAGGAAAGGTAAAGAGATGTGAAGGAGGGCGTAAGGAAAAGTCTCACTTTGACGTCTCGCTGGTCAAGCCACGAAGCGCCGTAGTTGACTACCGATATAAAATTTTATTGCTGAATTCCCTTCGATCTTTTTCAACCCTTCACGCCATCCCTACATCCATCGAAAGGATCCTTCTCGCGTCCTCCAAAATTCCTCATCATATTCTCTATCCTGTTTCTTCTTTTGGACTGTTTGGCTTTCAGAGAGAGAGAGAGAGAGAGAGAGAGAGAGAGAGAGAGAAACAGTGATGAGAGTAAAGCGATGAGGTTGAATGCGCATTGTGTCGCGAGTCAACGATTGTACAGGCATGAGGACAGCCAGCTGAAAGGAGAAGCGTGGCATTGTCCCGGGTGACAAGACGTACGGAGAGAAAGAGCAAGCAAAGATCGAAAAAGAATAATACGTCGCAAACATTAGACATCCTGGACGCGTATCTTATGACTTCTTGATCCCACGCCTTTTTAAGAACGTCCGCGATATCGAATGCATCCAGAAAATACAAATAAAATTTTTTGCGAATCCTATTCAGGAAAAATCTAATAATATAATGAATCTAATAAAATATAACAAATATTTTGCAACCCAGACCGTAAACTGATGTTATTTATCGTCATTTTAATGTCAAAATTTTTATGTCAAACACGTTTTTGACGACATTTCGATGTGAAAATGGCAGCAAATCACGTCAGCTTGTTACCTGGGAACTGCCTCATCATTTTTCATTCTCACGAAAATTTCAAAGCTATATTAAAAAGAATGTTTTATTAAGAAAAGGCTTTAAATAATTTCGGTGAAATTGAATTTAACGATATAAAACAATTTAACATTAAACAATTTAACGATATAAAAAAAAGTAGAATATTGTTAGCAATAATAGCGACATCTTAATGTTTAATACAGTTATTATTGAAATTTTATTATAACGTTATAGTTGTAATTTTGGCGGAATTGCCGTACGATTCCTTCAATATAACGCGATGTAACGCGACTTTAATTTGCACGAACTCCGAAGCCGTGAATTTATGAGAGGACGATGAAACAAACGGCGATGTATCGTCTAAACTTTTTTATTAAACAACTTCGGTATTCCCCCAAATAACATCGACCAATACAAACACTGATCGCAAATGTTCTGCGTTGGTATCGAAGCTTTCCGATGTAATTTTTATGAAACTTTCTAACACGTTCAAGTATCTTTTAATTAATTGATAAACAACACATAAAAACAACTTTAAAAAAAACAAATATTGCGAGGAGAACAAGTTCGAAAAGTATAGTATTAATTGTGATTTTGAGCTCGTTATATAATATGAGCAGATTGCAAAATATTTGACATTAATTATAATACATTATTAATTCAAATATAATTTAATAGTAATTACATTAATTTATAACTCTCTTAATAGTGCAAATAGTAATGATATTAATATTAGTTCAATTATAAAACTATTTATATTTATGTTACAGAGAGACTCATTACTTTCTAAAATTGTTTAATGCAACATTAATATTTAAAAATTATGAATATCTCTCAAAATAATAGAAATTTATTAAAAAACCGTAAAATATAATTGCAATCAGAGTAATGTACTAATATTTCGATTTAATCAAAAGAATCTCTTTAAAATATTCTCTTTCTCACATACACCTTATCTTATCTGAAGAATTTAGACGCAAGTATCGACACTATCGGCGAAAGGATATCGATTGTTTCAAAGACAAGCGAAGACAGACGTAGCCACCAGGGAGTGCGACCAGAATCCTTGAGACATCCTCGACGCCATCTTGTCCCTTTTTCTCTTCCGATCGCGACCCGCTCGCTGATTACTTATGCTATACGCGCATCCCGGATAATGGAACCAAATTATAACCCCTTGGGATTACGTTATCTATCTATCCACGATATCGAGGACTTAACCCGACCTTCAACCCTCACCCTTTAGCTCGACTAAGAAATTTATTATTGGCCTACCTCCTTGGTGGCAAAAAATGTCGAGTTAGGCCTGGAAAAAAAAGATTTTATCCAGCTTGGAAGATTCTCGAGATCCTCGACAGTCCTTTAGATTAAATCTTTGGGATATTTAATTTAAGATGCCGCCGCCGATAGGGGAGACTATATTCCAGAACGAGCCATGGTTTTCTTTGTCAAAGAATACCCGCAGGAAAACAAAAGCAGGGCTCTCCATTTCTTTCAGAACTGTTAAGATAATATTGTGCGTGTGTGTGTGTGTGTGTGTACATAGTTATCTTTCAACACTTTTAATTTTATATAAAACTCAAATATAATAAGAAGCAAACATAAATTTGATATAAAAATGTATCAAATTTAGCTCTATTTTTCAAATACCTATTTCAATTTTTAATATACCCTAACCAAGTTGCAATTTACACTTCGACAAATTAAATTAAAAGTTGAACAAATCGAAATACTAGTAGATAAAAATTTACAAAAGTTATTTATATTTTTTGTGTAATTAAATTTTGAATTTTTACTTTTAATTTACTTCGTATTCAAAATTTAATTCGCGCGATAGGAAAATCAAATTCTGATAAAAATATGTCATGGAAAGATATTCATACTATTTTCCTAAAAAAAAAAAGACTTAAAATTATGCAACCTCTGCCTATACGTTCTAGATATTATCAGTCAATTAATAACATCAGCATAGAGAAGACTGACATCGATTGTAGGACTTTTCAACATGGCTGATCGAGCGACGGATTCGTCAATCAAGCGAAGGGTCGTGTAAATTATAATCGACAGTGGCTTCAAATTGACTCGCGTAATTATGGAAATCAGGCGTTGCGTCGCGTCGCGACGATGCAAGCCGTGCCTAACAGCCGAATGTCATTTCAATCGAACGGTCTTGACAAATCGCGATTTCCGCTTAGAAATATCCGGACGGCATCAATTTACATCGATCGACTGATCCATCGCTAACGTGAATGACGGCCAAGTCGTCTGATCGCGAGTCGTCCTTCTCTCGTTTGTCAGCATAAAATAATCAAAAGAATTCTAAGAGATTCGTTAGCCTCTCTTAAAAAGAAGAGTTTTATTCACTAAAAAAATAAATTTATATCGTGAATATTTTAAAATCTACTTCGTTCGTAATGACATAAAATATTAACAAAAATATTGACGAATACTATATTCCAAGCTTGCTGCTGAGACCTTTTAATTAGTTAAACGTATTATCTTATAGACTTATACTAATAGAGAAGATATATTTTTACTTTTTAATTACATGTATGCTTTCTTTGTGTGGTTTCTTTTAAGAGTACCCGCAGTTAAAATATTACAAGCTGTCATTATCCCGTTTATTCATTAAAATATTCTTCATTAATTTAAATGAGTATAACTCTTGAGAAAATATAAATATTTATACTTTAAATAAAAAACCGCTTTTAATTTTCTATTAAAAATTTAAAATATAAAAATATAAAAAATTTATTTTCTTCCCAGTCGAGTCGTTTTCAATTTTGGCCATGTTTGCCAAGTCTCATTCCCCATAAAAGGACGACGCTTTCAACGCGTTGAAATAATGCGCGAGAAAGAATCGCGCGCGGACATTGCTGGCCATATCGACCGCTTTGGTTAAAAGTTACAGCAGATGCTCGGCGGTGATGAATAATTTTCAGAATCTGTCCGGCTCCCGGCGACGAAAGCTCCGTCCCTTCTTTTTGGCTTCGTCGAACGATCCTTCCCCACCTTTGTTCTTCTATCGCGCGCTCTCATTATATACCCGCAGGCGCAATTCTTTCGCTCCGCTTTCTACCGCTTTGCTCCATCCATCCTTTCTTCATCAATATTTTTTTCTTATTTTTTTTCTATCCCCGGATGAATCACCTATTCTCTTGACCGAAACGCGTGATCAATATTTGTTTCCAAAAATGGATTTCAAGAGAGATAAGCTAAAGATACGATTACTAGCAGCAAATTTAAAAAAATACCAACTTTTGATAGAAAATCAAATTAGTTGAAATAATTTGTGTGTTTTCAGATGAATTGAATCATTTTAAATTCATTTTAAATCGGCGATTTTTTAACAAATTTGAATAATCTCATATTTAAATCAATCATAAGCATATATATCTTTAAATAATCGCTTTTATTAATATCACTGCAATCAAAACTAATTCTACAAGATAAGCTAATACGAAATAATTGTCCGTTTTAAAAATGTAAAAAAATATTAGTACACTAGTATAAAAATTATTATAATTTATTTTAGTTTAATAATTATTTCATAAAATAATAAAGAATAATGTTTCTCTCAGCTGAGCAAAATTAAACTTGATAAGATGCAATAAAATTTTTACATACTACTAATCTTTCTTTTTCTATTTCGTTAATGTGATAACTACAACATTTTTCAAAATATTATAAAGAGATGGTATCATAATAATTATCATAATAGATCAAATTCAATAGACTGTAACGCTTTTACATCATATCGTGTGCGATGGAATAAATTTGGTAAACGGAAATAAGATGCTGTGGAGACCGAAAGATTACCGGCGATTTTTTAACATTAAAGCAAATGCGCATTCGTTCGATCTTCGATACGTTTCTAGATACGTTCCTTTCTGGATCCTTACGAACTGCCAACGCCCCGTCGACATTTCCGAAATCCTGGCTATCCTCTCGGCTAACAGCAACGAGAAACAGTCGAACTTTTACCGTCGGCCATACATAATTCAAGAGTACCGTTCGTAGCCACGAGGAATAAGGGTTGGAAAGTCAGGGGTAGGTGATATGAGAAGCGGAGCAAGGGATAGAAAGGGTTGGAAGACACCTTGCTTTCTTGCAAAATAGAAGCAACAGCCAAGTGGGATCGTGTCTCTACTCGTTGCAAAAGAAAAATAAGGAAAGAAAAAGAGAAACGAAAAGGAGGACAGAGATAGGGTATCGATTTCGAATGCCTCAGTGGCGTAACTTTCTAGGCGAAAACTGACATTCAAATGGGGAAAGAACGAAAGCTTTCTTAAAATTTTACAGGATGTTTCGTGTCGGGTCGATAAAGATTCAATATCATGCTAACTCTCAAAGCCATTCACCTTTCCCGTTTAAACACTATACCTATACATCTTAATTTTCTCATCATCTGCAAATATATAAAAACTCTAATTATCTCTCTTAGCAAATAGCCAATAAAATATATTATATATTATATATTGAGTTTCTTTCAACGTATATCTTTTAATTTAACTATTTTTAATTATAATACTCAATTTATATATTCTCTCTCTCTCTCTCTCTCTCTCTCTCTCTCTCTCTCTCTCTCTTTCTTAATTTTTCAAGTAATATTTTTATGATAACTTATTGTTAGGTCTCTCTATATTTATATTTTCAACAACTTTTGATACATCTGCCTATAATTTTTTTGTGAAAATTCCACGGGCCCGGTATTCGGATCGCATACGATACATTCCTGACAAGTTCATCCTGTTCATTCTGCAGGGTGGAGAGCGAGACTCAATTCACGGAGGGAGGGGAGGCAGTAGCCGGGTCAGGAAGCAGCGGGAAAGTCTCATTTATCGCCGGGTCCGTGGGTCGTGCCGGTTTGTCTCAGTATTTCTTCGGGGGTAGTTTGAGAGCGGGCTATAACAGACCTCCGGAGTTGTACTGGCGGTACAGACGCCGGGAATCCGGAGATGGGGATAGTAGAAGCAATTCACTCTAGCGCGGCAGAAATATCGGTTGTATATATCGCAAATATCTCATCGTGCTTTCCTATCCATTTTTTTGGACTCCCTGAACGTCCCTGAATTCTCGACAAAAAGAAAAGCTCTTCGAGACAATGGAACTATCTCGTTCTTACGTCGCTCCTATCTAAGACCCATCTATCACATTCTCTCGTTGCCTTCAAAGTATTACGATACATCCGATATCGTGCAGGAAAAATGGCGATTTAAGTCATATTTATATCATTTTTTTACATACATGTAATTTACAATCATTTAGAATCATTTTCTAAAAAAATATAAAAGTATTATTGCAATGTGCTCAACTTTCATGAAAATTTGTGTGTAGATGGAAGCACTGCGCATATGATTGAAGGATGCAAACTTCCGAGAAAAGTAAACCTTGCAACCCTCCATCATATGCAAAACACTATGCATATATAAATTTACATGAAAATTGGACACCTCGTGATCATCATAAGCCTTCCTGGTGCGATATTGCATATGAGCGCTATATACCTATACCTAATAGTGTAGTTCGTTGAAATCGTCTTCAAACCTATGATCCCTATATGTAATTATGCTTAAAAAATTACTTTCTAAAAATTTTGCACTGTAAAAATACAATTTCTTAAGAAAAACGTTCACCTAAGGCTTTATTCTTTTTTCTTTAATGATTAATTTCATATTTCAAACATTTTTAATATAGATTTATTAAGTATTTTAAGTGTCTTTCATAAATTCATCGGTAACATTTTAAAAATTTCACTACAATTTCTGAAAAATCCAGAAAAAAAATTAACCATGTAAATTCTTTCACATCTGCTTATTCTTGCGCAAGCACATTTAGAGAAGTACCTACAAGAACGGGGTGAGGGAGGCAGACGAGCGATCTAAAAGATCGGCTTTGTATATTCATATGTTATCAGTTAGAAACCCTTTCCTCCCCCCTCTTCCGTGAAAGGATCGAAAGCAAAGAGATCGGTTTCGGCCCATGCAATATGTATTGACGTTTTATTGTCATGCCCCCTACTCTTTCATGTCCCGAGCCATCCCCGGGTATTGCGAAAGAATTCCGCAGGGAACGTTTCACCCTTGTCCTTGAAGCGTAGCTTTATTTTTACGCGGAAGAGAGCAGGATGAGAAGGAAGATTTCCGAGT